>OY821518.1:202610776-202820776 GCA_963682025.1 Cordilura impudica
TTTTTAATTTTTAATTTTTAATTTTTAATTTTTAATTTTTAATTTTTAATTTTTAATTTTTAATTTTTAATTTTTAATTTTTAATTTTTAATTTTTAATTTTTAATTTTTAATTTTTAATTTTAATTTTTAATTTTTAATTTTTAATTTTTAATTTTTAATTTTTAATTTTTAAGTTTTAATTTTTAATTTTTAATTTTTAATTTTTAATTTTTAATTTTTAATTCTTAATTTTTAATTTTTAATTTTTAATTTTTAATTTTTAATTTTTAATTTTAATTTTTAATTTTTAATTTTTAATTTTTAATTTTTAATTTTTAATTTTTAATTTTTAATTTTTAATTTTTAATTTTTAATTTTTAATTTTTAATTTTTAATTTTTAATTTTTAATTTTTAATTTTTAATTTTTAATTTTTAATTTTAATTTTTAATTTTTAATTTTTAATTTTTAATTTTTAATTTTTAATTTTTAATTTTTAATTTTTAATTTTTAATTTTTAATTTTTAATTTTTAATTTTTAATTTTTAATTTTTAATTTTTAATTTTTAATTTTTAATTTTTAATTTTTAATTTTTAATTTTTAATTTTTAATTTTTAATTTTTAATTTTTAATTTTTAATTTTTAATTTTTAATTTTTAATTTTTAATTTTTAATTTTTAATATTTAATTTTTAATTTTTAATTTTTAATTTTTAATTTTTAAGTTTTTAATTTTTAATTTTTAATTTTAATTTTTAATTTTTAATTTTTAATTTTTAATTTTTAATTTTTAATTTTTAATTTTTAATTTTTAATTTTTAATTTTTAATTTTTAATTTTTAATTTTTAATTTTTAATTTTTAATTTTTAATTTTTGATTTTTAATTTTTAATTTTTAATTTTTAGTTTTTAATTTTTTTTTAATTTTTAATTTTTAATTTTTAATTTTTAATTTTTAATTTTTAATTTTTAATTTTTAATTTTTAATTTTTAATTTTTAATTTTTAATTTTTAATTTTTAATTTTTAATTTTTAATTTTAATTTTTAATTTTTAATTTTTAATTTTTAATTTTTAATTTTTAATTTTTAATTTTTAAGTTTTAATTTTTAATTTTTAATTTTAAATTTTTAATTTTTAATTTTTAATTTTTAATTTTTAATTTTTAATTTTTAATTTTTAATTTTTAATTTTTAATTTTTAATTTTTAATTTTTAATTTTTAATTTTTAATTTTTAATTTTTAATTTTTAATTTTTAATTTTTAATTTTTAATTTTTAATTTTTTAATTTTTAACTTTTAATTTTTAATTTTTAGTTTTTAATTTTTAATTTTTAATTTTTAATTTTTAATTTTTAATTTTTAATTTTTAATTTTTAATTTTTAATTTTTAATTTTTAATTTTTAATTTTTAATTTTTAATTTTTAATTTTTAATTTTTAATTTTTAATTTTTAATTTTTAATTTTTAATTTTTAATTTTTAATTTTTAATTTTTAATTTTTAATTTTTAATTTTTAATTTTTAATTTTTAATTTTTAATTTTTAATTTTTAATTTTTAATTTTTAATTTTTAATTTTTAATTTTAATTTTTAATTTTTTATTTTTAATTTTTAATTTTTAATTTTTAATTTGCAATTTTTAATTTTTAATTTTTAATTTTTAATTTTTAATTTTTAATTTTTAATTTTTAATTTTTAATTTTTAATTTTTAATTTTTAATTTTTAATTTTTAATTTTTAATTTTTAATTTTTAATTTTTAATTTTTAATTTTTAATTTTTAATTTTTAATTTTTAATTTTTAATTTTTAATTTTTAATTTTTAATTTTTGATTTTCAATTTTCAATTTTTAATTTTTAATTTTTAATTTTTAATTTTTAGTTTTTAATTTTTAATTTTTAATTTTTAATTTTTAATTTTTAATTTTTAATTTTTAATTTTTAATTTTTAATTTTGAATTTTTAATTTTGAATTTTCAATTTTTAATTTTTAATTTTAAATTTTTAATTTTGAATTTTGAATTTTTAATTTTTTATTTTTAATTTTTAATTTTTAATTTTTAATTTTAAATTTTTAATTTTTAATTTTTAATTTTTAATTTTTAATTTTTAATTTTTAATTTTTAATTTTTAATTTTTAATTTTTAATTTTTAATTTTTAATTTTTAATTTTTAATTTTTAATTTTTAATTTTTAATTTTAATTTTTAATTTTTAATTTTTAATTTTTAATTTTTAATTTTTAATTTTTAATTTTTAATTTTTAATTTTTAATTTTTAATTTTTAATTTTTAATTTTTAATTTCTAATTTTTAATTTTTAATTTTTAATTTTTAATTTTTAATTTTTAATTTTAAATTTTTAATTTTCAATTTTTAATTTTTAATTTTTAATTTTTAATTTTTAATTTTTAATTTTTAATTTTTAATTTTTAATTTTTAATTTTTAATTTTTAATTTTTAATTTTTAATTTTTAATTTTTAATTTTTAATTTTTAATTTTTAATTTTTAAATTTTTAATTTTTAATTTTTAATTTTTAATATTTAATTTTAAATTTTTAATATTTAATTTTTAATTTTTAATTTTTAATTTTTAATTTTTAATTTTTAATTTTTAATTTTTAATTTTTAATTTTTAATTTTTTATTTTTAATTTTTAATTTTTAATTTTTAATTTTTAATTTTTAATTTTTAATTTTTAATTTCTAATTTTTAATTTTTAATTTTGAATTTTGAATTTTTAATTTTTAGTTTTTAATTTTTAATTTTAATTTTTAATTTTTAATTTTAAATTTTTAATTCTTAATTTTTAATTTTTAATTTTTGATTTTTAATTTTTAATTTTTAATTTTTAATTTTTAATTTTTAATTTTTAATTTTTAATTTTTAATTTTTAATTTTTAATTTTTAATTTTTAATTTTTAATTTTTAATTTTTAATTTTTAATTTTTAATTTTTAATTTTTAATTTTTAATTTTTAATTTTTAATTTTTAATTTTTAATTTTTAATTTTTAATTTTTAATTTTTAATTTTTAATTTTTAATTTTTAATTTTTAATTTTTAATTTTTAATTTTTAATTTTTAATTTTTAATTTTTAATTTTTAATTTTTAATTTTTAATTTTTAATTTTTAATTTTTAATTTTTAATTTTTAATTTTTAATTTTTAATTTTTAATTTTTAAGTTTTAATTTTTAATTTTTAATTTTTAATTTTTAATTTTTAATTTTTAATTTTAAATTTTTAATTTCTAATTTTTAATTTTTAATTTTTAATTTTTAATATTTAATTTTTAATTTTTAATTTTTAATTTTTAATTTTTAATTTTATAATTTTTAATTTTTAATTTTTAATTTTTAATTTTAATTTTTAATTTTTAATTTTTAATTTTTAATTTTTAATTTTTAATTTTTAATTTTTAATTTTTAATTTTAAATTTTTAATTTTTAATTTTTAATTTTTAATTTTTAATTTTTAATTTTTAATTTTTTATTTTTAATTTTTAATTTTTAATTTTTAATTTTTAATTTGTAATTTGTAATTTTTAATTTTTAATTTTTAATTTTTAAGTTTTAATTTTTAATTTTTAATTTTTAATTTTTAATTTTTAATTTTTAATTTTTAATTTTTAATTTTTAATTTTTAATTTTTAATTTTTAATTTTTAATTTTTAATTTTTAATTTTTAATTTTTAATTTTTAATTTTTAATTTTTAATTTTTAATTTTTAATTTTTAATTTTTAATTTTTAATTTTTAATTTTTAATTTTTAATTTTTAACTTTTAATTTTTAATTTTTAATTTTTAATTTTTATTTTTTAATTTTTAATTTTTAATTTTTAATTTTTAATTTTTAATTTTTAATTTTTAATTTTTAATTTTTAATTTTTTATTTTTAATTTTTAATTTTTAATTTTTAATTTTTAATTTTTAATTTTTAATTTTTAATTTTTAATTTTTAATATTTAATTTTTAATTTTTAATTTTTAATTTTTAATTTTTAATTTTTAATTTTTAATTTTTAATTTTTAATTTTTAATTTTTAATTTTTAATTTTTAATTTTTAATTTTTAATTTTTAATTTTTAATTTTTAATTTTTAATTTTTAATTTTTAATTTTTAATTTTTAATTTTTAATTTTTAATTTTTAATTTTTAATTTTTAATTTTTAATTTTTAATTTTTAATTTTTAATTTTTAATTTTTAATTTTTAATTTTTAATTTTTAATTTTTAATTTTTAATTTTTAATTTTTAATTTTTAATTTTTAATTTTTAATTTTTAATTTTTAATTTTTAATTTTTAATTTTTAATTTTTAATTTTTAATTTTTAATTTTTAATTTTTAATTTTTAATTTTTAATTTTTAATTTTTAATTTTTAACTTTTAATTTTTAATTTTTAGTTTTTAATTTTTAATTTTTAATTTTTAATTTTTAATTTTTAATTTTTAATTTTTAATTTTTAATTTTTAATTTTTAATTTTTAATTTTTAATTTTTAATTTTTAATTTTTAATTTTTAATTTTTAATTTTTAATTTTTAATTTTTAATTTTTAATTTTTAATTTTTAATTTTTAATTTTTTAATTTTTAATTTTTAATTTTTAATTTTTAATTTTAATTTTTAATTTTTAATTTTTAATTTTTAATATTTTAATTTTTAATTTTTAATTTTTAATTTTAATTTTTAATTTTTAATTTTTAATTTTTAATTTTAATTTTTAATTTTTAATTTTTAATTTTTAATTTTTAATTTTTAATTTTTAATTTTTAATTTTTAATTTTTAATTTTTAATTTTAATTTTTAATTTTTAATTTTTAATTTTTAATTTTTAATTTTTAATTTTTAATTTTTAATTTTTAATTTTTAATTTTTAATTTTTAATTTTTAATTTTTAATTTTTAATTTTTAATTTTTAATTTTTAATTTTTAATTTTTAATTTTTAATTTTTAATTTTAATTTTTAATTTTTAATTTTTAATTTTTAATTTTTAATTTTTAATTTTTAATTTTTAATTTTTAATTTTTAATTTTTAATTTTTAATTTTAATTTTAATTTTTAATTTTTAATTTTTAATTTTTAATTTTTAATATTTAATATTTAATTTTTAATTTTTAATTTTTAATTTTTAATTTTTAATTTTAATTTTTAATTTTTAATTTTTAATTTTTAATTTTTAATTTTTAATTTTAAATTTTTAATTTTTAATTTTTAATTTTTAATTTTTAATTTTTAATTTTTTATTTTTAATTTTTAATTTTTAATTTTTAATTTTTAATTTTTAATTTTTAATTTTTAATTTTTAATTTGTAATTTGTAATTTTTAATTTTTAAGTTTTAATTTTTAATTTTTAATTTTTAATTTTTAATTTTTAATTTTTAATTTTTAATTTTTAATTTTTAATTTTTAATTTTTAATTTTTAATTTTTAATTTTTAATTTTTAATTTTAATTTTTAATTTTTAATTTTTAATTTTTAATTTTTAATTTTTTATTTTTAATTTTTAATTTTTAACTTTTAATTTTTAATTTTTAATTTTTATTTTTTAATTTTTAATTTTTAATTTTTAATTTTTAATTTTTAATTTTTTATTTTTAATTTTTAATTTTTAATTTTTAATTTTTAATTTTTAATTTTTAATTTTTAATTTTTAATTTTTAATTTTTAATTTTTAATTTTTAATTTTTAATTTTTAATTTTTAATTTTTAATTTTTAATTTTTAATTTTTAATTTTTAATTTTTAATTTTTAATTTTTAATTTTTAATTTTTAATTTTTAAATTTTAATTTTTAATTTTTAATTTTTAATTTTTAATTTTTAATTTTTAATTTTTAATTTTTAATTTTTAATTTTTAATTTTTAATTTTTAATTTTTAATTTTTAATTTTTAATTTTTAATTTTTAATTTTTAATTTTTTAACTTTTAATTTTTAATTTTTAGTTTTTAATTTTTAATTTTTAATTTTTAATTTTTAATTTTTAATATTTAATATTTAATTTTTAATTTTTAATTTTTAATTTTTAATTTTTAATTTTTAATTTTTAATTTTTAATTTTTAATTTTTAATTTTTAATTTTTAATTTTTAATTTTTAATTTTTAATTTTTAATTTTTAATTTTTAATTTTTAATTTTTAATTTTTAATTTTTAATTTTTAATTTTTAATTTTTAATTTTTAATTTTTAATTTTTAATTTTTAATTTTTAATTTTTAATTTTTAATTTTTAATTTTTAATTTTTAATTTTTAATTTTTAATTTTTAATTTTTATTTTTAATTTTAATTTTTAATTTTTAATTTTAATTTTTAATTTTTAATTTTTAATTTTTAATTTTTAATTTTTAATTTTTAATTTTTAATTTTTAATTTTTAATTTTTAATTTTTAATTTTTAATTTTTAATTTTTAATTTTTAATTTTTAATTTTTAATTTTTAATTTTTAATTTTTAATTTTTAATTTTTAATTTTTAATTTTTAATTTTTAATTTTTAATTTTTAATTTTTAATTTTTAATTTTTAATTTTTAATTTTTAATTTTTAATTTTTAATTTTTAATTTTTAATTTTTAATTTTTAATTTTTAATTTTTAATTTTTAATTTTTAATTTTTAATTTTTAATTTTTAATTTTTAATTTTTAATTTTTAATTTTTAATTTTTAATTTTTAATTTTTAATTTTAATTTTTAATTTTTAATTTTTAATTTTTAATTTTTAATTTTTAATTTTTGATTTTTAATTTTTAATTTTTAATTTTTAATTTTTAATTTTTAATTTTTAATTTTTAATTTTTAATTTTTAATTTTTAATTTTTAATTTTTAATTTTTAATTTTTAATTTTTAATTTTTAATTTTTAATTTTTAATTTTTAATTTTTAATTTTTAATTTTTAATTTTTAATTTTTAATTTTTAATTTTTAATTTTTAATTTTTAATTTTTAATTTTTAATTTTTAATTTTTAATTTTTAATTTTTAATTTTTAATTTTTAATTTTTAATTTTTAATTTTTAATTTTTAATTTTTAATTTTTAATTTTTAATTTTTAATTTTTAACTTTTAATTTTTAATTTTTAATTTTTAATTTTTAATTTTTAATTTTTAATTTTTAATTTTTAATTTTTAATTTTTAATTTTTAATTTTTAATTTTTAATTTTTATTTTTAATTTTTAATTTTTAATTTTTAAATTTTAATTTTTAATTTTTAATTTTTAATTTTTAATTTTTAATTTTTAATTTTTATTTTTTAATTTTAAATTTTAAATTTTTAATTTTAAATTTTTAATTTTTAATTTTTAATTTTTAATTTTTAATTTTTAATTTTTAATTTTTAATTTTTAATTTTTAATTTTTAATTTTTAATTTTTAATTTTTAATATTTAATTTTTAATTTTTAATTTTTAATTTTTAATTTTTAATTTTTAATTTTTAATTTTTAATTTTTAATTTTTAATTTTTAATTTTTAATTTTTAATTTTTAATTTTTAATTTTTAATTTTTAATTTTTAATTTTTAATTTTTAATTTTTAATTTTTAATTTTTAATTTTTAATTTTTAATTTTTAATTTTTAATTTTTAATTTTTAATTTTTAATTTTTAATTTTTAATTTTTAATTTTTAATTTTTAATTTTTAATTTTTAATTTTTAATTTTTAATTTTTAATTTTTAATTTTTAATTTTTAATTTTTAATTTTTAATTTTTAATTTTTAATTTTTAATTTTTAATTTTTAATTTTTAATTTTTAATTTTTAATTTTTAATTTTTAATTTTTAATTTTTAATTTTTAATTTTTAATTTTTAATTTTTAATTTTTAATTTTTAATTTTTAATTTTTAATTTTTAATTTTTAATTTTTAATTTTTAGTTTTTAATTTTTAATTTTTAATTTTTAATTTTTAATTTTTAATTTTTAATTTTTAATTTTTAATTTTTAATTTTTAATCTTTAATTTTTAATTTTCAATTTTTAATTTTTAATTTTTAATTTTTAATTTTTAATTTTTAATTTTTAATTTTTAATTTTTAATTTTTAATTTTTAATTTTTAATTTTTAATTTTTAATATTTAATTTTTAATTTTTAATTTTTAATTTTTAATTTTTAATTTTTAATTTTTAATTTTTAATTTTTAATTTTTAATTTTTAATTTTTAATTTTTAATTTTTAATTTTTAATTTTTAATTTTTAATTTTTAATTTTTAATTTTTAATTTTTAATTTTTAATTTTTAATTTTAAATTTTTAATTTTTAATTTTTAATTTTTAATTTTTAATTTTTAATTTTTAATTTTTAATTTTTAATTTTTAATTTTTAATTTTTAATTTTTAATTTTTAATTTTTAATTTTTAATTTTTAATTTTTAATTTTTAATTTTTAATTTTTAATTTTTAATTTTTAATTTTTAATTTTTAATTTTAAATTTTTAATTTTTAATTTTTAATTTTTAATTTTTAATTTTTAATTTTTAATTTTTAATTTTTAATTTTTAATTTTTAATTTATAATTTTTAATTTTTAATTTTTAATTTTTAATTTTTAATTTTTAATTTTTAATTTTTAATTTTTAATTTTTAATTTTTAATTTTTAATTTTTAATTTTTAATTTTTAATTTTTAATTTTTAATTTTTAATTTTTAATTTTTAATTTTTAATTTTTAATTTTTAATTTTTAATTTTTAATTTTTAATTTTTAATTTTTAATTTTTAATTTTTAATTTTTAATTTTATTTTAATTTTGAATTTTGAATTTTGAATTTTGAATTTTGAATTTTGGATTTTTAATTTTTAATTTTTAATTTTAATTTTTAATTTTTAATTTTTAATTTTTAATTCTTAATTTTTAATTTTTAATTTTTGATTTTTAATTTTTAATTTTTAATTTTTAATTTTTAATTTTTAATTTTTAATTTTTAATTTTTAATTTTTAATTTTTAATTTTTAATTTTTAATTTTTAATTTTTAATTTTTAATTTTTAATTTTTAATTTTTAATTTTTAATTTTTAATTTTTAATTTTTAATTTTTAATTTTTAATTTTTAATTTTTAATTTTTAATTTTTAATTTTTAATTTTTAATTTTGAATTTTTAATTTTTAATTTTTAATTTTGAATTTTTAATTTTTAATTTTTAATTTTAATTTTTAATTTTTAATTTTTAATTTTTAATTTTTAATTTTTAATTTTTAATTTTTAATTTTTAATTTTTAATTTTTAATTTTTAATTTTTAATTTTTAATTTTTAATTTTTAATTTTTAATTTTTAATTTTTAATTTTAAATTTTAAATTTTTAATTTTAAATTTTTAATTTTTAATTTTTAATTTTTAATTTTTAATTTTTAATTTTTAATTTTTAATTTTTAATTTTTAATTTTTAATTTTTAATTTTTAATTTTTAATTTTTAATTTTTAATTTTTAATTTTTAATTTTTAATTTTTAATTTTTAATTTTTTATTTTTAATTTTTAATTTTTAATTTTTAATTTTTAATTTTTAATTTTTAATTTTAATTTTTAATTTGTAATTTTTAATTTTTAATGTTTATTTTTTAATTTTTAATTTTTAATTTTTAATTTTTAATTTTTAATTTTTAATTTTTAATTTTTAATTTTTAATTTTTAATTTTTAATTTTTAATTTTTAATTTTTAATTTTTAATTTTTAATTTTTGAATTTTTAATTTTTAATTTGTAATTTTTAATTTTTAATTTGTAATTTGTAATTTTTAATTTTTAATTTTTAATTTTTAATTTTTAATTTTTAATTTTTAATTTTTAATTTTTAATTTTTAATTTTTAATTTTTAATTTTTAATTTTTAATTTTTAATTTTTAATTTTTAGTTTTTAATTTTTAATTTTTAATTTTTAATTTTTAATTTTTAATTTTTAATTTTTAATTTTTAATTTTTAATTTTTAATTTTTAATTTATTACTACTTAAAAATTGCATTATTTTTCTCTCACTAGAGTAGTAATCCCATAAGCTCCCTAAGATCTTCATTATACACCAAAGTGAAGTACTTTATTTAATGCAGCAAGCGTTCTAATACCCAAAGTTTGATCCCTATAACAATGTTTTGAGAGCTTAGAAGTCATGCGATAATTCAAAAAAGTTGCGAATTAATATCGGTATGTGAATTTTGAATAACTTAAAAACAACAATAAAATGGTCGCATCAATCAGCTATGGCAAATATGGCCTTTCTCCAGCATTTTCCATAATATTTTCGTGCATCTCGTGTAGTATTGTGATGATTTTTGCGCGAATACTCTATTTGCCTTGTGCTCGTCAATGGTCTCAGACATATTCAGGTATACGTACTCTGTTTTATGAATAACTACACAAAAAGAAGTCCGCAGTGTAAGATCTTGAGATCTGGGTGGAAAGACAATTTCACTTTTTTTCATATCACAAGTCCACGAAAGTTTTGTTGCAGAACTTTTCGCGCATTTTAGGACAGACATAATTAGCTAAGTTCAGCCGATATCGTTTTCCATCGACAGTTTCTGCTTCTATGATGGAAATGGCCAAATGATCGTTTTGGAGCAAACGCCGAACAAAACAGTAAATTTTTAGTCTTCCCCAAAATGTGGCAATTTTGATCATCAAAAAGTCAGGCTCAGTGTCAACCGTTTGAGCGTTTATTTGGCAGTATTGCAAGCGACGTGGCCGGTCTTCCAGCAAAATTCTTTTTATAAGGCAGAAAATGCAAATCATCCTTCCACTTTGTCAAAAAACTAAGCGCGGTGACGATACGACTCATTTGGGTTTTCGGCAACATTCTCCCTTACCGATTCTACTATTTCTGTGGAACGTCTTGTGCGTTAATGGACGGTATGTGGACATTCTCCCACTGTCCTGTGCTCAACAAAATTCGACATTTAACGACGACTAGTGTTGTTTGGCCACGACAATACGCACGTTGATTTAACACAACTGAACGACTATGTTCAAAGTATTTTTTATTTTTTTTTTTGAGAAAAGTTACTTTTCCAAGAAAAGGTACTTTTTATTGTTTCTTTCATTTTGGCGATTTTCTTTATTATATCGGGATAACAATATGATACATAGTTATTTATGAAGTTAATACTACAATGATTATAAAAATAACAACAATTATAGTAATTACACACAAAATATAAATAAAGAATTACAATAGCCACATAAATTGGTTTTCATATTTTCATTATGTTACATTTTCATCCATATTTCCTGACACAGATGATTTTAAACAGCTGGCGAACCATATTGTGTAAAAATAAGGAGTGCTTTTATATTGAAACCGTGATCACGATTCCACAGACGGACGACCGTCTGTCGTTAAATCAGCTTTTCTTGTCAAGAAAATATATGGGTTATGGGGTATTCGGAATTTACTTCGATAAGTAATTAATGGAATGATTAAGTGGTATATACCCTCTGCACAGAGATGTAGAGGATATAAAAATAGTTAAAATAAACTCGATTTTAGGGGGCCACTAAAATTATTTCCCTTTGAAAATTTTAATTAATTTTCTAACAGTTTGCCTTACAGTCTGCTTTGATTTTACGTATTTGAAACGAAATACTCGTTATACCGATTTAAACCTTAAACCCTTCCCATCCAAAACCGCCCAATTCTTTCTCAATTTTCTATATTTGTTTGTGTTTTACCCCATTGTTTCACAGAAAATAATAAAAGAGAATTCAAGAAATCTGTGATAGTTTAACTCAAGAATGTTATTGTTTTTTTCGATTGTATGAGACAGGAACAATTGAAAAAGAAAAATATCAATATCATGGTTTTATAGTCAAACAATTTAGAACAATACAGGCAAAACGACAATAAACAGAGAACATAAAGAAAAGAAACAGGAAGTTGGCAATTCCTTAATAGCATATGAAAGCGAACATCAGAACTAAACGTGTGTTAGTTATCACTATAGTGATAAAATTGTAAATGTTACAACCATTTGATGGGAAATTTACATTTTCTTAAACTTATCTTTAACAAAACTTTTTTTCAGTAAACACAGAAGCAATTTCTTACTGACGTTATAAGTCAATAATGTAAATTATATTAAAACAAGTAAGAAAATTATAGTCGGTCTAGACCGACTATACGATACCCTATACCATGCGCTTAGAGACCCTATCTCTTAGGCCCAACTAATTGGATATAGAAAATAAGCATAAACCAAATTTGAGTGACATTTTTATTAATTTTTTTGGCTGCAGATATGAAAAAGTTCATATCGGATGGTATGTCTATATGGGGACTAGGTCCAAAAACGGACCGATCCTGACCATGGTTGGTAAAGTCTCTTGTATTTTGCGAAAATATATACAAACAAAATTTGAGATGAATCAGTGCAACATTTTGGTTTTTTGATAGATTTAAGTGAAGATCGGGAAGCAGCTCTATATGGGGCCTATGACCAAGAGTTGCCCCATAGGAACCGTTTTTGGACTTTTCATTACTGGATGTAATAAACACATACAAACCTAATTTGACTAAGATCTGTACGACAATTTGGATCTTATGGCAATTTATGTCGATTTTATAGGGGTTATTTGTATGGGGGCTAGGTCTGAACATGGACCGATTCTCACCAATTTCAATAGCATTCATCCCACAACCGATGAAATCTGATGTACCAAATTTCATCAAAATATTCATATTTGCGACCTGCAGTTTGATTACAATGTTGACATGGACACACAGACGGACGGACGGACATAGTTAAATCCATTCAAAAAGTGGTTCTGATTCGATCGGTATAATAAAAGGTGGGTCTAGGTCAAATATTTTTGGTTGTTACAAACAGCAGCACAAAGTTATTATACCCAAACCACATAGTGGTATAGGGTATAAATAGGTTTAGTATGTAAGCTGCCTAAGTGATTGATAGCTATGAAGAGAGTAATACAGTGCAACGCTCTGACTTTGAAAGTTATTTTTCGAAAGGATATACAAAGTTTCATTTCCATGTCGAGCATTTTGTTGGAACTGGCTAAATTCCACTTCGGACACTAAAGACTTGGAAGAGCTAAAGATAAATATAGATTGCAGTTCACAAATTCTACGAGACATAACAGATTAAGTGGAAATTACATATACCGTTACATTAATCCGGCTACTGGGACACAATGGTATCGCAGGTAGTCAGAGAGCAGATAAACTTGCACACCTTAGTGTTGGTGGTAATTGCAATATTGTAAGTATAGGCCACTGATTCATATAAAGTGATGTATCAAATACAGAGAATAAAGTATAAGACTTTCTTTGCCGATGCCCCGCTTTCATGGTTTTGTAAATGTATTCTGCGTAACATGGATGATAATGATACTGATGGAACTATTTGCTATGAAAGCAGCTATGGTATCGCTATTAACCATTTGGTCTTTGTGAGGTGTCTTCCCTTTAAATAATTTGCTGAAGTTTCCTAACGGCTATTCTGACAAAACTCCAGATAAACTATTATACTGGAAAATGGATCAATAAAATTTTAGAAAGAATTGCTGTTCCCTCACAAAAAGTATTTGTCTTTCTGGAGAATTGAAATTATTCACAATCATTTTTTGATTCAAATTTGTTTAATTTCTATTTATTATGTATGTGTCTAAAAATATATCAAAAAATAAAATATATATAAATCTATCGTAAAAAAATCTGACACAGATTTTTCTCTGCATATAAAAATTCCATTTGCTGAAGTTTCCTAGCGGATATTCTGATAAAACTTCAGATAAACTATTATACTGGAAAGTGCTGTTTTTTCACTAAAAGTATTTATCATTCTGGAGAATTGAAATTATTCAGAATCATTTTTTGATTCAAATTTGGTTTATTTCTGTTTATTGTGTGTCTAAAAATATATCATGTAAGGTCATTGTGTCTGTATAAAGCTGCTTCCCGAACGTCACTTAAATCTATCATAAAAAAAAATTAGGCACAGATTTTTCTCTGCATATAAAAATTGTATCCAACATGCACTTTTTCATATTTGCAGGCAACAAATTTATAATAATGGTTTCCAGATTCTAGCTCATAAGATTTGATTTGGTATATGTAAGTATATTTTTTAAAAAATCATTGCTTGGAAAGTATTTTCGTGTTCCAAATTTCAAAAAAAAAAGGTTTTCTTCTTCTTCAAGCACAGATTTCTGTTAATTTTATAAATATATTTATTGAGGGTTCAAATTTATTTAAGGGAAAATAAAATTTTATAATTCTAAAAATACTGCGTTTTTGTTGTAATAATTTAGTTTATAAAATTGTTTAATTTTTCGAATAAGTCCAAATATTAAACGTAAAACCCAGGTGGAGGGTATAAAGGATTCGGCATGGCCGAATTTAACACTCTTACTAGATTTTTGTTTCAAATGGAAAAGGTGGAGGAGACAGTTATTTAAAAATTTACAATTTTTCTGAGACACTATAAAATTGTATTCAATAACATTTTTAAAGACTTTCATATCAAAAAGTGTATATGAATAGAAGTATGCACACTAGGGTTATAACTTTTGCATTTTTTTTAAATATCAAATCTCCCGAGGCAAAATCGTGTAGGGTATGGAAAAATATTAAGAACTGCGTTTTTATTTTTTCGCGATCATTAAAAAAGTTTACGCACCAAACACATTGAATTTTTTATTAACACTACGTTACAAACGGGAATTTTTGTTTATGGAAATAATATAATATTTTAATCGAAATTCAATACAATTCTTGTCATTTTCCTATATTGGTTGCAAAAAATAAATAAAATCGGTTTGGTCAAAATGAATTATAAGAAAAGCAAAATAAGTGTTGAAATAATGGCAAAATTTGGACCAATAACTTAACTAAATTTCATGAAGTTGTTAAAAACTGTAGAGATATACCTGTCGTTGATATACCATTACATGACTTAAACAGAATTCCAAAGGAAGAAGCTGTTATAGGAAGATTTAATGCGTTGGTCAGTTTTGAAAAGTGTAAAAACAAAAGGTATGTAATTATAGCTGATGAGCTTTTAAATTTATGGCAGAGGCTTAAACTGAAAACAATTCGTCATGATGGAGTTAAACATAAAATTGAATTCTTAGTTAAATATTATAAGAAGATATTAAAACGTCCTAAAGGTATTATATTTGAAAAACTATTTAATAATACTACCAAAGCAATTGATTTAAAATTTGAATGAGAAATTATTGAATATATATCCTCTGATTCAGATTCTTCGCCAATATTCGATAGTGATCAAGATGCTGATGATGAAACTGACGATAGTTACACGCCAACAGTATGACATAGACCAACTAAACTGTCAATAAAACCAGCTGTAAACTTAGTTACTGATGTAAAAGTTAGTACAAACAAAGCATCAAAAATTTGTCAAAATTTGGCTAAGTCTGGAATAGCTCACCTACGCCATCACAGGCTGGTATTGATAGGGCTGTAATAAAATCATCTGAGCAAAGAGAACTGTTTTATGTACAAACATTAAGAGACAAAGAGTGGTGTTTGCATTTTGATGGCAAGACAATTGAAAAAAAAAAGAAATTCAAGTAGTAATAATTAAAAATGAACAGACAGAGATATAGTTAGCAGTTCTAGTGCTTGATAATGGGAAACCACTTACAATATATAACGGCATCAGGTACACTTTAAATAATGAATGATAATATGTGACATTACAAGTGTAAATACTGGCGTAAAAAATGGTGTCGTAACTTTGCTTCAGTACCATTTCATACATATGGCATTGACTCCACCACAATACATCGGGTGCCAGCACTATGTCCTTGATTTGGTATTAAGGCATGTAATGGATGAGTTACTGGATGGAAAAATATTGCGTACCCGTTCATATCAGATTTATTAAATAATTACGAAAATCTAAAAGCGTCTTATAAACAAAATAAAGTTGTGCTTGAATTAACCAAAATTAAGTGGAGAGATGACATGCAGTTTTTGTATGAACTTTGCTTTGCATATAAATATTTTAAAATCAACGGAATATTCCCATTTATAAAATTTTAAACGGTACCATCGGTTAGTAATGCAAGGTGGAATTCGAGAGCAATATTTGCTATTTTAGCATTTATTCTTGTTCCCAGTTACCAAAAACTTTTACAACCTATATGTGATTTCATTGCTGATGTATAGTTTCAAATCTGGTTTTCGGACCACTGTTACTATGAAAATGATTTTGAACAGTTAAACAAGTCATTAATAAATTTTACGAAAGCTCACCAATGTTTCTTCAGACATTGGGTACCTACACCATCTACAATTCCAAACCAACAACGTAGTAATATATGTGCGGAACGTGGAGTAAAAATAGTACAAGATATATATCCCCTTTGTAAAACATCGCGTACTCTGAACTTAAAGTTTATTTCTTTCAATACCTAGTTATAATAATTTATTGTTATTATTTGTTCACACACTTGTTTATGTATTAACCATATTTAAAAAAATTTGTTATTTAAAAAATAATTCAAAAAAATTATTAAAGGCATTTTAGAAATCGGAGTAGGTGCGTAAGGTTTTTTTTTTACCAAATTGAACTGAAATTGTTTTTTTTTACCATCAATACAATATTCGCCATTAGATAGGCCCTCGGGAGAATGACGTCCAAAAAAAGTTATAACACTAATGTACACATGTGTTTCTTAAACTCCCACTAAAAATAGTGGTAATAAATATACGACTTCTAAACTATAGGTCAGAGAGGAAATCTATGTTTGCGCCGATTGTGACATAAGCTTTCAAAAGAATATATTTAGAGATACCGTATTCCAAATTACTAAAATTTGCTAGCTGGAGATGGAATAGTCTTTCAGAACTTGCAACTTTTGTAAATACAAGCCGATATTTTAATTTTGTAATCTTAATCTTAAAGCGAAGAGTTTTATGCAATCAAGGCTTTACTAAACTATGGAATTTTTTTTTTCAAATATGAGATAATAGCAAATACTTTGCTAACAAATCGATCTAGAACTTTTGGTATTTTCCGAAACCCTTTAATGCTAAAAAATGTTAAGTTAGACATTCTGAAGTGGTTGCGAATACTTCAAAACGTTATAGTTAAAAATATATATAATTTCAATGCCATAAAATGTTTTATTTAAATTTTTTTTAGTAAAGTCCAAATTTCGTATTCGATTACTACTAACCAGACAAGAAGAGCAATTTATCATGCAGGTACGTTTATTAACAATATCTTACAATGTGGCTAATATTATTGAGATGATATTGTTTTGGTAGTATATTTAAAGAAAACGCAATCTTTTTTTTAGTGTTTGTTTGAATCTTGTTTAAAACGAGAATTCTTTTAAGGCCGGTAGCGATGATGATGGTGTAAAATTGTAGGAAAAAATTTCTTTTTATAACCAGTTTTTGTAGTCAGTTGTTTTAAATCGATATGAAATTAAGTAATTAACGTAATTAATTAATTTGTTGTAGGCGTTGGAAAATGTATAATGATTTGTTCAGAGAGAACACACACATTGTTTCGAGTTTAAAATGAAGATTGTGCGAAGATATATTTTAAGCCAGCATAACTATAATTTCATTAGCATGAAATACTTAAGATATAAAAGTGTTTTTAATACTTGAAGTAGACTGGAAAATAATTCTAGCCAGGTGGTCGTTGTTATTGAAAGTTAACGTATTAAAATTAATTAATTTATTAAAAGGCATTATCATGCAAAGCTGTTGAAAGCATTTTCGTATTTGCACACTTTTCAACATATTCCAATAATTAATTTTTTTAAATGATCATTACTTCTTCAGTGTTATTAATTATTAGAAATCAAATATATTTACCACATAGTTCTTCTTGTGCCCCTTACATATGCAGTGCATTGTGTTGATCTCAGGAAAATAGGTTATGGGAAGGAGAAATGAGGGATTAGTGTTTGTGGATTTTGACTTAAATTTTATTAGATTATAACTGTCAGGAAAGACCTCTGCGGGGAGTTTATTCCACATACGGCTAATTCGACTTATAAACGAATTCTCTCTGAAATGCGTTATGCGGTCAACTGGACAATAGAATACAAACGGATGTGATCTACTAGAGAAGCGGGTGGAGCGAACCGAAACGCGGGCACTTGGAATAAGTTCGTTAATCTCAGAAGAACATTTCCCATGGTAGTATCTAAAGAACAGTGATACACAATCCAAATTCCGACGATGTTCCAATGAATAAATAGAGTTGGATACCCTTCTCTAGCGCCAACGCCCTCCTTTGCACACGGTCCATTAGCTCCAAAATAGACCTTGAAGCTCCTGCCAATATATGGGAGTTGTATTCCATTTTCGGTCGGATGTAAGTGGTATAGATTTTAAGAAGATCATGGCCCTATGGGTCAACATAAAACATTGAGTCTTCAGCGCATTGAAATCAACCCTATTCACTCTACCTCACTCGGATATTATTAACAGGTCTTGCCCCCAACCGCCTTTTGCCCCCCAACCTCCAATAGGCTTGGACTACAATTAAAGGAACATGAATGACAAATGCTGCTGTCATCTGCGAAAGATTATATAGAATTAATAGTTTGACCAAGAAGGTCGTTCAAAAAGATAAGGAAAAGAGAAGGAGAAAGAACGGAACATTGAACCTTGAACCATCAATAACAACACGTATTGTTCGATATCTGAGAAAACTCGATATAAATCGAGAGAAGTCTTTACCGACCCCAAATGCAATAAGCTTTGATATCAGTGCACCGTGCTACACACGACCGAATGCTTTGCAAATATCTAGAGCAACCACTTTACTTTCACCAAAATTGCGAATGGATCGACTCCAGCGCTCAGAAAGTAGAGCTAACAGGTCTCCCGTGGAACGATTTCTGCGGAAGCCATACTGTCGATCATTAAGAAGTGAGTTGTCCTCAAGGTAGTTCACAAGATGGAAATTAGTCATGCTCTCCATCACCTTTGAGAGCGCAGATCAGATTGCAATTGGACGGTAATTTCCAGGGTTATTTGCCGCACCCTGGGATTGGTTGGACATTAGCAACCTTCCAGTAAGAGGGAAAGACTCCCGCACCGTACGAAAGGCTGAAAAGGATGGCCAATGGACTAGCTAGCGTCGAAGAATACTGTTTCAGCACCAGCGCTGGTATACCATCCGGTCCCGGAGATTTATTAATATTGAGATCCGAAAGAACCTTTTTAACTGCACGTACTCGGAAGAATATTTTAGGCATAGTAAAAGATACATTTTCGAGTTCGGCAGTGGTTAATCGCTATCAGACAAAAATACATTTTTTGCAAAAAGTTCAGCTAAAAGATTAGCCTTATCAGCCGGGTCAGTGAATATTTGGTCATTCATTATAAGAGCTGGGATTGCAGAATTAGCATTATTTTTTACTCTTTTAACAAATGACCAAAAGCTCTTGCTGCCCGAGGAGCAGAAAGATCTTTAGCACGAAAAAGCTGACCGTGAAGAATCTTTTCGCGCCTTAGTACTTTAGCACATTAATTTCTCGCCTGTTTGCGTAGCAGTTGAGTGATGGAATCTTTATTTTCAAAAGTCTGACTGCTTCCTCTCTGGATCTGACTGCATCTCTGCAACTCTGGTTAAAACAAGATTTTTGATTAGGTTTAGCCGAAATGTACTTTGATGGAATGAATAATCTCATACCAAGCACTATTATTTTTTCCACCATTATCGCTGCAGCGTCAATATTATTGTCCAGGAAACAAATTTTCCAGTTGAAATGTTTGAAGAAATCGTTGAGCTCGACCCAACGAGCCGATCCGAATTACCGAGAGATGCAAGAATTGTCACTTATATTTTTCAGGGTGTGAAGTTAGAAAAAGGTCGAGAATATTCGTATGGAATATTCGTTGTTTCATTCACTAGTTGAACACTTATTTTAAAAGTACTAAGTAAACATAATTATAACTAGAATGAAAATATAAACGAATGTAAATTTCAAAATGGTTTCGGTACTTTTTAAATAAATAAAAAAAAGTTAAAATTAAATTTGTTGTTTTTTAACTCCTCGAATCGACGAACTATGTTTTTAAGAAATTCTTATATGCGAACTATGCAAGTCAAAAATACACCAAAATCATTTTGAATAACGTTTTTTTACGAGCAAAAAAAAAAAAATAAAATAAAAAACATTTTTTTCTCGCATTAATCTTTGCGTTAGTTTTCAGTCTTTTTTTGTTTTTTTAAGGAACGACCTTTTTAAAATACAGGATGTAAAAAACGTAAAGTAAGGTGACATATTTTATGCACTGCCTTTGAATATAATACATAAAAGAATATAAAAAATATATGGGAAAAAACCTCATTTATATCATGAGGCACAAAGCTCAACCAGCGATTCATGGAGCTCTTTCAAGAATTCGCGACGGTTTTTTGATTTTTGTCCTTTTGAAAACATGTTGTATTAACGAATGTTATGTTGAGAATTCCATTCCAAAAAGGGTAAAAATTGTACCTTTCTGCATCTTCTTAACATATTAATATATACATATATATATACATGAATTTTGGTATACACACTCTACCGAATACGTGGGCATCAGTCCAGAGTGAATTTGTTGCTAATTCTAACTTGTAGGCAGGAAAAACGGTCAAAAAGGAGAAAAATTCTACATTTGGTATCTTCTAGACAAACGAATATCAAATATAGTTTGTGGATAGAAACATCAAATGAAACGAAATCATTTGGAAATTTGGATCTTAAAACGGGGTAAAAATGGCCCGTAAATGTAAGAGTGTACCTTTTTGTATCTTCTTTACAAAGTAATTTACATAGATATATGAAATTTGATATGCAGATTCCACCAGAAACACAAACATCGGAGAAGAAGAAAATTTGTTTTAATTCGAGCCTTAAAGGGAAAACTGATACTTTTCAACTGGTAAATTTTCATTTGGAAGTACATTTTCTTAACAAAAAAAGTAAGAAATTTATAGTCGGTATAGACCGATACCCTATACCATGCGTTGGGAGAATTGGTCTTAGATAAAACCAATTAGGTTTAGAAAAAAGTAAAGTCACTTATGTTTTGTAACAACATATACAAACCGATTTTGAGAAAAATCTGTGCAATATTTTTGATTTTGATAGGTTTAAGTGAATTGTCCTATATGGTTTATTTTTGGTCTACGGATTAATGAATGTAATAAACGCATAAATACCCAATTCGACTGAGATCTATTTCATAATTTGAATCTTATGGCAAGTTAAGTCGATATCATAGGAGTCATTTGAATGGAGAGTAGGTCTGAACATGCGCCCATTTTCACCAATTTCAATAGCGTTTGACCTATGGCTTGATAAATAATATAATATTATTTTTTATCTTTATAATTTGAATAATTTTTGAAGCTACTATGAATAAAAAAGTGGTACGTAAATAGAGTAGGTGGCAAAACATTTTAAACTTTTGCAAAATTCTAAATTTGCAAATTTTGTAATAAAATAATGGTTTTTTTTGTTGCGAAATCGCTATTTGGTGTGTTCTATATTGGAAGATAACACATTTGTTACAAAAAATACAATTAAAAAAATAGATAAGCGACAAAGAAATATTTTTTAGAGATGCCAAAACAGTGGAAACTGTTAAACTTCTTTACCAGAGTTGACTAAAATAATAAAAATAGAAGAACGAGTGAAAGAAACTAAAAAAAATCTTAGCCGTTATTTAAATATAGATTTTGACATTATCTTTCAATTATTATAAAATAATGGCAAGAATAAAGTTTTATGAAGAGTTAAAAACCAGAATAATAGATGATTTTCGTGATGGTGGTAAGCAAAGGAATATTTGTGAGAAATATTCTATGAATAAATCCATAAAATCGTCTGACTATCATTAATCTTGCTAAAAAAAAAAACGCATGAACTGGAATTAGAATACTGAATACGAATAGCGTTGACAAAAAAGTTGAATATTTAAATGACCACAAAACGGCTACACGCTTCGGGGGTTTAACTAAAATAAATTAATACAATCGTTCGGTATAAGAATCATCTACCCCCCAAGGCCATGTGTTACTGTATAGTAAGGGCTTCCATTGTTGTATGTCAACAGCATAAAAATGAATACTTTATGTTTTGTTTATTTCTTCTGAAGTTATGTTAATATTTCTTCTTTATTAAAATAGTTTTTAATTTAATGATAAAATTTTTTGGTATTGAACGTCCAAGTTGTCAAAAATATATTTTGTAAAAAGTTTCCATCGTTTTGTCACTCACACCATATTTCTTATTGTTTTTAAATATTATTATGGCTTAAATAATTACGCTAACAACGTAGCGTGTATACTGCTAGATAAAAATATTTTAATACCAATAAATTAATACAAACAGTAAACTAAAGTTAACACCACAAATTGATAAACAAACAGTACAGTGAAAACTAAAGTAAACACCACAAAACAAACTCAAAATTCAAAACCAACAAGAAAAAAGACAACAAACATTTGACAAAGGACGAAAAATGGAGGAGCAAACTAATATCGCAACAGTGAACGTGGCCGAGGAATTAGCTCGAAAGGAAGCACAATTGGAAATACTACGAAGTGCATACTTGGAGCTGCAGGAACACTTTCAATAACAACAACAGCAGCCACAACAACAACTGCAAGAGCAAGTATGGTACAACAACAGCAGACAGAACAAATCTTTAAAAACGTAGCGCATCTACCAACATTTACAGGAGATGGTCACGTAACCATAAGTTCCTTTATGAGCAATGTGGAATAACTTTTATCCACAATAAACAGCGAGACGATGAGGAGAGAGGCAACTGAGACTATATACTACAGGAGTATACAAGGCGAGGCGAAAAACACCATCATCACATAAAACAAGTAGACAACTGGGAGCTGATCAAAAAACTGCTGAAACTCAGATACAGGCCAGATACGGAGCCACATCAGATATATAAAAAATAAAAAACCTTTATGTCAACACGGTGAGTGAATTCGCAATTGAAATTCAAAATATAAAATATAAATCCGATGAATTTATTATATATCATAGTGGAGATCATTGTACAGATTTAAATAATATTGATAGTGTACTAATAAACACCATAAAAGAAATGACGCAGGGAACACTATTAGATAAAATTTATGATATGAGGGATTTAGGAAGTATATTAGAGGCGAAGATACGAGGAGAGTTGCATCAGAACCGAATATAGAAGATATAAACAGGCAAAAAATAGTAATTACAATATGAATAAAGGACAAAGAAATTAATATATTAATTATGACAATGACAGAAATAATAATAATAATAAAAATTTTAACTCTAATCAAAGAAATAATAATAATAATAAATAATTTAATCAGAACTTGAACAATAATTTCGGTAACAATATTAATAATTCAGGACGCTATAGAGCTCCACAAACGAATAATAATAATTATAATTATAATAAAACGTCAGGAAATTTCCAAAGGTTTAATCAATCAGGAAACCCTAGGCCATACGAAAGAGTGATTATGCGGATGTAAGATGTACGAAAATAAATTATAATAATGTAGTAGAAAATATTGAAGATAAGCCTCCGATTGTTTACCCATCATAAACATTTAAATAAGAGGAAAAATATACGATGCACTATAGACACCGGGGGCAAGTATTAGTATATAGCAAGTATAGACATTTTTCTAAAATCTTTAACGTATTTTAGAAAAAAATATTAAAAGAAAATTTTTAATAAAAAGATTTTATTAGATATGAAGTTGTGACGGATGCGCCTGACGAATTTAATATACCCTATTATGCAAAGATTACATGGAAAGTAGCTGAATTGAAGGGACGAAGATATAAATTTATAATAGGCATCGACCTCTTAAATTGTTTTACAACAATGATAAATTTGGAAGACGGGTATATCCCATTTAACGATTAAGTAAAAAATGTTCTAATAAATTAACATAATAATTTAGAGATCTATACATTAGAAGCAATAGACTTTCCTAGTGAATTTCAGGACAGAATCCAGATATAGCATTTGAATGAAGAAGAAAAAGAGAAATTCTAAAAACACTAAATACATTCCAGAAATTATTCTTTAAAGAAGGAGATAGATTAACTTGTACTATGAAAATTCAACACGAAATTAGAACAACAACAGAAGAACAAATAAACTGCAGATCATACAGCTATCCTCCCCAACACGAAGCAGAAGTGAGAAAGCAAATAAGGGAAATGGAAGAACAGGGGATAATCCGGAAAATTTCCTTGCGTCATGCAAGTCTTTTAATAGTTCCTAAAAAAAAAATCGATAATTCAGGAGAAAAGAAATATATACTCGTGGTGGACTATAAGAAACTAAATGAAATAACTGTCGACGATAAAATTCCATTACCAAATATAGACTCAATCCTAGACAAACTGGGAAGGGCACAATACTATACGACTTTGGATTTGGCGAAGGGTTTTCGCAGATTTTGGTCAGGGAACAAGACAGAGAGAAAACTGCATTTGTGACCCCACATGGACTATGAATTTGTAAGGATGTCATTCGGATTGAAAAATGCACCAGCAACGTTCCAAGGGCTCATGAAGGTGTGGTATATCTAGATGATATATTGATATTCAGTACATCATTGAAAGAACATATAAAGGCAGTTACGGAGATCTTTATAGCTTTAGAAAAAGCTAATCTAAAAATCAAGATAGATAAGTGTAATTTTTTGAAAAAAAATACGGAATTTTTAGTACTTATTTTGACAAAAGACGGACTAAAACCGAACCCTGATAAAATTAAAATAATTCAAGAAATCGAACCAAAAACAGAGAAACAAATTAAAAGTTTTCTTGGGCTCTCAGGATATTATAGGAAATTCATAAAAGATTACGTTAAGGTAGCTCAACCTATTACCAAATATTTAATAAAAGGAGTAAAAGTAAACGTAAATGATCCAACTTATATAGAAGCTTTCGAAAAATTAAAATTATTAATTAGCAGTCATCCCATTTTGAGATATCCAGATTTTGGAAAAATGTTCACATTAACCATAGATGCATCCAACCATGCGATTGGAGCCGATCCATCACAGGAAGGATATCCAGTTTGTTTTGTTTCAAGAACCCTAAATAATCATGAAAGGAATTACGCAGCAATGGACAAGGAAGTTTTGCCAATATTACGGTGTCAATTATTTACATCCTTATCTTAACAGATCATCAACCAATTAAGTTCTTACATACAAAATACAAAGGAAAGGATATTTCGGCAAGACATCAAAGATGGATCCTTAAAATTAGGTGAATACGATTTTACGATCGAGTATTTAAAAGGAAAAGAGAATAGAGTAGCAGACTTTCTGAGTAGATTAGAAAATGTCAGTGAAGAAAATGCTAAAAAAGAAATAGTAAATAAATATAAAATGCAAATTATAATAACAAAATAAAGTTGAGGAATTAAAGGTATTACATGGAAAAAGGATAATATTTATATCGGAAAGTGATTTTGAAGTAATGGGACAAATATTTAGAAAATATATCACTAAGGGTAAAGTACGAATACTTCCTGAACTTTCAGACAGAAGTTTAAACACAGTTCAGGAAAAATTAATAGAAATGTTTTCCAACGATAAGCGAATTATTTTCACCAAGTGTACAATAAGGGCAAGAGATATAGAAACCGAAGTAGAAGCAGTCAAGCAAATATCATTGTACCACATTAGGGAAAACATGCATTCAGGGATAGTCGAAACATATAACCAACTTAGAGATAAAATTTGCTATCCGAAACTCATGGAATTAATTCAATTGGTAATTAATCAATACGAGATATGCCAGGAAATTAAATATGACAGTGAACGAATATAACCAAAATTTTTAGTCACAGAAACCCCATTAGAACAAAATGAGATCGTTCATATAGTCACGTATGTAATGAAAAGAAATTATTTCCTAAAAGTAATATATAAGTTTTCTAAATTTGGAGCAGCATACCCGTTAAACGACAGAAAACACGTAACTCTGATCGAGCAATTAGAAGATCATTTTTCTAAAATAGGTAAACCAAGGAAAATAGTGCGGATAATTAATTCAAAGCATTCCGAATAAAAGAATTTTTAGGAAAGGAAAACATTGAACTACATCTAACTAAACCCAACAGTCATACGAGTAATGCAGACATAGAGCGTTTGTATAACACAATAGCCGAAAAATTCAGAATATTATATAAATCAGAGAAGAATATTATAATAAAACAATTGATTCAAAAAGCAATTAGAAGCTATAACGAGCGTTATCACTCAAGCATTAAATGTACACCTAGTGACGTACATTTAGGAAAAATTGAAAATAGTATAGTTAAAAGGAATTTAGAGGAAAAGAAAGAAAAATAATAGAGAAACTAAACAGATCTAGAGAAGACTAAAGCGAAAGTAGGGAAGAAGGATTCATAAAGAATTATAAGGCAGTAAGCATAAAGAACAACCGAAATATAAACAAGTAAGAAAATTATAGTCAGTCTAAACCGACTATACGATACCCTATACCATGCATTTAGCGACCCTATCTCTTAGGCCAAACTAACTGGACATAGAAAATAAGCATAAACCAAATTTGAGTGGGATTTTTATTAATTTTTTTGGCTGCAGATATGAAAAAGTTCATATCGGATGCTATATCTATATGGGGACTAGGCCCAAAATTGGACCAATCCTGACCATGTTTTTATTTTGCAAAAATATATACAAACAAAATTTGAGAAGAATCAGTGCAATATTTTTGTTTTTTGATAGATTTAAGTGAAGATCGGGTAGCAGCTCTATATGAGGCCTATGAGTAAGAGTTGTCCTCTAGGGATCATTTTTGGACTACTCATTAATGGATGTAATAAACGCATACAACCCCAATTTGAGTAAGCTCTATAGGACAATTTGGATCTTATGGCAATTTATGTCGATTTCATAGGGGTCGTTTTTATGGGGTCTAGGTCTGAACATGGATCGCTTCTCACCAATTTCAATTTCCTGTGGCCGACAACAGCTTATATACCAAATTTCATCAAAATATATTCATATTTGCGACCTGCAGTGTCATTAAAAGGTTTACATGGACACACAGACGGACGGATGGATGGACGGACGGACGGACATAGTCAAATCGAATCAGATAGTGATTCTGATTCGATCGGTATAATAAAAGATGGGTCTAGGTCAAATATTTTTTGTAGTTGCAAACAGCAGCACAAAGTCATTATACCCAAACCACATAGTGGTATAGGGTATAAATATCAAATTTAGAGAGAGTACATTATTGTAACATTAATCGACCTTTTAAATTTTCAGTTATGGACAATACTAATGATACTCCTATGGACACCAACGATTAAAGGATCAATGAATATAAAACGAATTACAGAGCAAAAAGGATTTGTAGACATTAATATCAAAAATCATGAAATAGTTCAAGAGACGGACATAATATTACATATGTATCATAAATTTGCCTGAGATAGAAAACATTTTGGACAGCATGACAGAGAATATAAATTTAATGAAAATTGCTAATAAAGAAATGCTTAACTCTGTGGTTTTCTGGAATAACCGCGTATGTCCATTTTTGTTAGTTTTGAGTTAACGATGCCAAATATATTAATTTTTAACGCTCTTTACATGTGTTAAATTAAAAAAAAAAAATAAATATTGACCATTTCTGAGTTTTTACTTTAAATAATTTAATTTAATAATTAATAATAATTTAATTTAATTTAATAATAATTTAATAATTTAATTTAATTAATTTGCAGCACTATCGACGTATGTCAACCTACGTTTGATCGCTGACAAATTATTTTCTCAGAAAACAACACATAGCGACATACGATGTTATTAATGAAAAAAAAATGCAAAATAATTTTGGATTATTTTTCAGTTTATAACCACTTATAAAAACTTGAGTATTTATTTTTGCTATTTTTTGTCACTATTATTTTTGATACGTTGTTATATTCTCATCCTAAGTCCCGTTAACTTTTTGTTGACGAACAAAAAAATCCATTTTTCAAGCAAAAACAACTTATGTCTACATGGGTGGTTGCATAGGTAGTTTTCTTTTTCAAAGAAAACAACGTTTGTCGACATAAGTTGTTTTATCTGCACACACTATAAGTCTTATTTACATATTGTTTTTTCGTCCTTCTCTAGGATCTATTCCTCTGAAGATTTTTGACTCAAAATTTTATATAAAGTATTTATTGCCCATATCTACAGGACTGTTAAATAAAATGCTCTAAAAATTTTATATCGAGCCCATAATTTCAAATATAACGTTTTTTGGCTCCCCTGAACATTTTGATTTTATGACATACGCGGTTATTCTAGAAAACCACAGAACTTAGAACTAAATGATGCTAGAAATTAACTATTGACATTATTACCAAGCCAAATTAGACAAAGACGAGGACTAATCAATGGAGTAGGAAGCGTACAAAAATGGTTGTTTGGGACTATGAATGACGAAGACAGACAAAAAATTCAACAAGCGCTAAATTCAATAAATAAGTTTTTATAAATAGAAAATAATAAAAGTAGATATTTAGAGCAATTGACTAATATACAACTAATAAAGAATACGATAGAACATTTGCAAGACAATGTAATATCTCAAAACATGGTTTGGTACACCACAGTATTCTAACCACTAACGAAATTAAAAATACAATATTGACTATAATAAGCTGAAATTTATACAGTTTGGTACCACATTTGTTAATGGTTATTACTTAGTTTTAGGAGTAAAAATACCTAACAATTTCATAACAGTTAAATTAAGAATTATTATTCCACTACCAAATATTCACAATAACGAAAACGATGCTATTATAGAACACACTTTCGAGTTTGATAAAACATAAACAATAAAACATATACATTTGAAGAAAATAAACATTTAAAAGACATAAAATTAAGCGCTCATTGTGTAATAAAATACAATTGTCAACTAATAAGTAACAGAGATTTTGAAATTGTACAATTAGATGTAGACAGAATTATAATTAAGAATGCAATGAATGCCAGTGTTAATGAAACTTGTAATTCCGAAAAGTTATGTTAAACGTAAAAATTATTTAATAAAGTTCAGTAATTGTTCCATAAGAATTAAAGACTATTATTGTTCCAATACTATTGAAATTATCAAAGAAAAACATAAAGGGTCCGCCATCTAACGTTTTTGTTTTCAACTAGTGCTTATTTCGTGAATGGTAACACTTAGCTCATGTCTGATTTGACAGATACATAATTAGTTTTATCCTTCCGCTGAACGAATATGGTTGTGTATACGCTTGAACAACGCTGGGATATATTGCGACATTACTTTGAAAATCATGGTAATGTTGCAGAATGTGTGCGAAAATTGCGTACGCATTTTGGAAGAAGAGAAGCACCGTCAGCTCCGTATGTTCGTTATCTTGTGAAAAAAGTGAAAGAAACTGGCATCCTCATCGATAAACCAATGCGTGAAATGCCAAAAACAGTGCGTACACCCGAGAATATTGCTGCTGTGGCAGAAAGTGTGCGTGAAGCGCCATCAACATCAATTCACCGTCGTTCTCAAGAATTGAACATTTCGGAGGCATCATTGAGACGATTTTTACATAAAGACCTTGGTATGACACCATACAAAGTCCAATAGGTTCAGGAGTTGAAGCCAACTGACCATCCAATGCGTTTTCGCTTCGCTAAGTGGGCCTGCGTTCGACTTACAGAAGATGCCGATTTTGCCAAAAAAAATCATCTTTTCAGATGAAGCTCATTTTGATCTTGGCGGGTATGTAAACAAGCAAAATTGTCGCATTTGGGGCAAAGAAAACCCGCACGCATACATTGAAAAGCCGATACACCCAAAACGAGTCACTGTTTGGTGCGGATTTTGGTCCAGAGGCACAATTGGGCCATTTTTCTTCGAAAATGAGCAAGGAGTGGCCGTTACAGTCAATGGGCGATCGTTATCGGGCCATGTTGAACGAAGTTTTGTTCACAAAAATTGAAGAGGAGGATATTGGCAACATTTGGTTTCAACAGGACGGCGCTACGTGCCACACAGCCGAAGCTACACTCGATGTTTTACGCCCTGTTTTTGTCGTTTGGCCACCTCGGAGCTGCGATTTGACACCGTTGGACTATTATTTGTGGGGTGCCCTCAAAGGTAAGTGTTACGCCAACAAGCCAGAGACAATTGACGATTTAAAGGACAATATTCGTGAAGCCATTGTTGAAATACAGCTGCACACAATCGATAATGTGCTTAAAAATTGGGCCGATCGTGTAGGCTACTGCATGGCCAGCAGAGGCAGCCATTTGAATGAAATTATTTTCCATTAATAACCGGAAGGATTGTACTTTCAAATAAAAATAGAAATTTGAGATAATATTCAGTAGTTTTTTTTTTTATAGCATTTTCAAAAAAAAAAAAAAGTTATTTGGCGGACCCTTTATTATTGAAAATTCAAATAGAACTCAAAATTTTACACATAAATTATCTCTTCAAGAAATTGAATTAGAACATAAAAACAATGTAAAGAATATTAAAATTAACATATGGATGTAATTTTTTTAAAATAATTTTAGTACTTACTTTAATTCTATTTATTTTAAATAAACACAAACAAATAAAAATAAAATTAAATAGTAGAATTCAGGAGAATTCTAATCTAAATGAGGGAGTAATTACATATAATAATGCGTGCCCTGACAAATTTGATAAATTTTTAGATACAATAAGTATTGCACATAAATGTAAAATTGATGCATAAACAAAATTTTGAATAAAATTAACAAATTAAAATTAGTTTGCATTTCCGTTCTCATTAAAATTATTAAAAGCAAAATTCTTTCCCAATATATAGAATTGCAACGAAGCACACTCTTATGATAAACATTTTTCAAGTTAAATTTACAAACCAACAACATCCGTTTAAACATAAGTTTGCTTCGTTACCAATATGACAAATATTTTTTGGTCAAATTAAAATTGCTAACATAGGTGGTTTTGCTCCGGAAACAAACCACATTTATGAAATGAGACAATAAAGACACTAAAAGATAGCACACTTATTTTAAAATTACTAAGTAAGCATAATTAGAACTAGAATGAAAATATAAACGAATGTAAATTTGAAAATTAAATCAGTTTTAGTTCCTCTAGCAATGGTTTCGATACTTTGTAAATAAATAATAAAAAAAAGTTAAAATAAAATTTGTTGTTTTTTAAAAAGATAATCGAACGTTTCGAAAATATAATTCGTGTGTCACCGTCGAACAGTACTTTGATGTGTTTACAGGAATACAGGCTATTTCCGGCCACATGAAAAGGAACGTGATATGTTGACGATTTTCAGCCAGTTGTAGTACATGGTTCAGTGATGTAGTATAGGAATTTAGACTTCAGGAGATCTACAGTATGTTCTGGCGTTGGTGGTAGTATTTTTTTTAATTTTACGTGTTAATAATAAATAATATATCTGTGGTCACAAGCAATAACCGCCTAACTCGAAAATCATGCTTTCGAGAAAAATAGCTTTTTATATAAATGTAATGGGGCTTCATTACGACTTAATAACTTTTTAAATAACAGTGCTAGAAAAATGGGGATTTCACGTAAATATAGAGCATTGTTAGAAGAATATGATAGCTATATAACTCAAATCGTTCTTAAGTCGACTTAGGCGGTTATCGCTTGTGACTACAGATATAATAATAATAAATATTATCCAAATTCATTGAAATATAAAATCAATATTCTTGTCAAAATGAGATACCTTTACTTAATTGCGAATATCTATCTATCATGATCTATATCTCATTTTGTTGATAGATTATGTGACTTTACGTAAAAGTATTAGGACTTGACACTTCTTTCCGTTTTTTTTTATTTTTTTTTTTATGAATTAAAAATTTTTTTTTATTTTTTAGGGAAAAAATATTTTTTTTCTTTATTCATTTATTTATTACTGCGAAAAGTTGCTTATGAAGCGAAACTTTATATAAACAGATGAAAGGAATTGTAATTCCTAATTTTTTTAAATTTGCTTCAGTAAAATCGGACTAGTGGTTCTCGAGTTATGTGAAACAAAATAGCCCAAAACGTTTAAATCGATATATCTCGATTACTAGACGTGATCCAGCGAAACGCCGGGATATGTATATCTTTTTTTTTTACCGATATAACTTTCCCCGGTGGTCTCATCCCACCGCGAGCACTGACTCAAGCTGAGCTGAATGAACTAATTCAGGATTTACCTTTAACGAAGCAAGACACAGAATTACTAGCTTCACGCATGCAGCAGTGGAAACATCTTGGAGTTGGGATAAAGGTAACAATCTATAGAGATAGATGCTTGGAATTGGCTGCATATTTTGGAAAGAAACACTCTATTCAATACTGTACTGATGTTGATGGTTTATTTCAAAAAATGAATCAGCCATATGACAAAACTGAATGGAGATTATTTATTGATGGCTCTAAGTACGGTTTAAGGCTCTTCTTTGGCATAATGGGAATGAAAAACCATTCATTACAATTGATCATGCCATTAGTACAAAGGAAAATTACGAATCAGTGACTGAAATTTTGACATTACTCAAATACACGGATCATAAATGGAAGATCTGTGGTGACCTTAAGGTGTATGATTTAAATTTTTTTGTATATATAGTATAGACCATCGTAAATAACTGTAAATTAATCTGTTTCAGGTCATTGGTTTGTTGACTGGTATGCAAGGAGGTTTCGCAAAATATTGTTGTTTCCTTTGTCTATGGGATAGTCGCGCTACATGTCATCATTACGTCAGGACAGACTGGCCAAAACGAACTGAGTATTCACCAGGAAAACAAAACATTTCAAATAAACCAGTAATTGATCCAAAGGACGTTCTTCTTCTTCCGCTACACATAAAATTGCGCTTTTTAAGAACTTTGTCAAGGCTCTGGACAAAGAAATTTAAGTTTTAACATACCTTGTAGATTCACAAGATATTTTAATCCTCTTCATTTGGACCATTTTAGGACTAATTATGCTAATTCTTATCCTTTCCGCAGAATTTGTCATGATTATAATGTGTTACACAATTTTGTTGATTTTAATTGTAATGTATTGAAAGTAATGCGCAATATAACTGAATACTTCAGTTAACAAATTTTTTGTTCTTTATGTTTTTAAGTTTGTCAATTCCTAATATCAGCTGATGACATAATCTACCTGCTTGCTAGCTCTTGGAATCCGCTAAGGTTCGGACCATGGTTTGTACGCGGTCCCCACGTTAAGGGGGCGTCCCCCTCGGTCGGGTGGGGTGGGTAAGGGGTAAAAAAAAAAAGAATAAACCAAATTTGAATTTGTTGGCTGCAGAAATGAGAAAGTTCATATCGAATGCTATTTTGATACCATGGCGATATTTATTTAAGTAATTTTTTTTTTTTTTTTTTCAAAAACATCTTATATATAAAATTTAAGAAAACCTATGTATTTTGTTTTTTAATAGATTTAACTGAAGATCAGGAAGTAGCTATGTGGACTATGATTTAGTTTTTAAGTAGTAATTTTTGGATGCAATAAACACAATTGCAAAGGTAATTTGTATGGCAACTGAGTTAGAACGTACATCGATTTTCACCAATTTCAATACCGATTACTATGACGGAGTTAAATAGTTGATTAAGCATGAGTTGAAGTAATAGGCAGAAGGTTGCTGAAGATGAACAAGTCACTTTATTCGAAAGTAGATACTCAATCTAGCGCTGTCTTCAATTTTTTTCCATATTTTTCTTACATTTCATAAAGTATTATCTTTTCTAGTACCAGAAAATGTATACATGATCTCGATTCGAACAGTAAATAACTCATTATTAAAATATATTTATATTTGCGTCCTGCAGTTTGATCACAATGTTCACATGATCACAGAGTGGTATAGGGTGTAGGAATCTGATGACCTTAAAATTAAAAATTTGGTAATTACTTAGTTAAAACCTTAATAACTCGACAAATAACCGATATTTGGTGTTACAATTAAATCTGTCTTCATATCCCCTAAACGTGATAGTAATTTGTACCAAAATATATAAATTTTATGATGGGGTTCCAATAAAAGGTATTCCAAAAACCCAACTAATACATATAATTTTACACCAAAATATTATCAATTTCTAGAGTAATGAGAGTTTAAACTTAGAAAATATTTAATTTTTACTTTCAAAGATACCAAAGTGTTCCTTTAACTAATAATATTTACTGTTGATAATTTTTTTTTAATAGGCTGGTACTTACCCTGCAGAAATGAATTCATGAAAATGAAACACCAGAGAGAAGAAAAATATGTTTAATGACATCGGTTTTTGGAATTAAACAATTTTTTGCTATAAGAATTAATATTCCACTTTAAGAGTTGCAAAAATCTTTGAAACCTTTTCAAGTGAAACGCCCTAACGCAGATTACGTCAACGATACATGCATTTTTGTTATTTATCTCATAGTTGGTCCATAAATAGCTAGTTACAAAAAATCCAAAGGTAAGAATAGTGCTAGAAATCACTTTAAAAAAATGACAAAAACCGGCACAGACAGACATCGTTAAATCGACGCAGAAAGTGATTATAAATAAGTCAATCGGTATAACAAACGCCTTTATAGTCATTATACTTTATAGGACCATGTTTAACTATATCGTAGGATAAATTTGGAGATTGTGACAATTTGTGAAGATTGTGCTATTTTGATTAAATAGCATCTGTTATAGCGAAAACGAACATTTTTGTTATAACGAACTAATTTTTAAGTTCGTTTATTAAAAATGCATGCACATTAATACTTTATAAGGATTTAAAAAAATTTTCAAAATATGTCCAACCATAACCCCGAAAATAATTTTCGTTTTATATTGAAAATCGATAAGTTGCTCTCGTTTGCAAATTCTATCAAAATCTATATATATATTGATATATATGAGGGTGACAGCCATTTTTTACTTTTTGGAACTTGAAGATGTGCGGATAGGGTTGTTGTGACACTGGATCTAAGACTTTAGTGCGCAAAATTTGAGCCAAATCGGAAAATGCTTTATGTAAAAATTATTAAACAAAATCATTTTTCACAAAAATGTTGATATTAGTAATTGCGCTTCAATTAAATTAATCAGTAAATCATAATCTAGAGTAAAACATCTTTCTAATAAAACAGCCAAATCTATTATCGGTTGAAAAACAGCCAAGTTATATCAAGTTCCCCAGGCAATAAATGCGCCGCAGACCACTTGATTAAGAAAATCGAGCTCACATTTTTAAAGACATTGAAATAATTTATAACAACAACATTTTTGCATTCTCTTGATCCCAAAATGATCTTATGTAAATTATTTTGCATCTCGTTGTTATGCCGTTCTAAATTAATGTCGAAACGGTAGCTATTTTTTAGCACCATTTGATATAACTTGGCTGTTCTTCAACCGATAATAGATTTTGTCATTTTATTAGAAATATGATAATTTACTCTAAATTATGGTTTACTGATTAATTTAATTGGAGCGCAATTATTAATATAAAAATTTTTGAGAAAAATGATTTTTATTTTTTTTTTGATAATTTTTACGCGTCCAGAAAGCATTTTCCGATTTGGCTTAAATTTTGCGTACTTAAATTTTAGATCCAAAATTCGACCAACAATTTTTTTTCATACAAACCGCTGTCACCCTAATATATATGTATATACCTATATGATTTATATGATGATATGATGTATTTGCCACCCAATGCATGTATAAATATCTTTAAAAATTCGTTCAATTAATCCTTACTGTACATATGATTTAGTTTTTGTGTATGCCAGGTGTCATAGAAATTTACTGCATTTTGATTTTAGTTTGTGTTTAAGAAGTTTTTAAGCAAACAATAACTCTTTATGTGGTAAAACACATACAAGTGCGAATCGAATTTAAACATAATTGAAAACTTCGTTTTTGTTTTTAAATAGGCAATAAATTGTAATTCAATAGAGTGCCAAGAATTAAACTTTTGGCACTTTGCTAATAAAAATACGAAAACAAAAAAAGGAATAATTCATAAAAACAAATATGGACTCTAAAAGAAAATCTCGACCTGAACTTAACCCATTAAGGCCCACTGGGTATTTAAATACCCAAGAAAACCTTCTCACTTAAAAAATTATAGCTCGTCCCGGGTGAAAGATATCGCGATAGTCGATGTTTTATTGTTAAGGGGAAGGATGGACCGATATAAAAAAAGTGAAACAGAAATAATTCCGCAGTTTACATTGAATATTTTGTTGGTTAAAATTGCGTTTTTTTTTTGTTCAGAATATGCTCGAGAAAAGCGAAATTTTTAGAAAATTAGAAAAGGAAACAACACTCATCGTTTCCAGGAGGGTTAAAGTGTCCCTTCTCAAACTTCCTTTGAACAAACCGGGCTATGTTAACTCAATTAGGCATAACGCCAGCTCAAATGAAAGTGGGTATTTAAATACCCGGAAGGCCTTAAAATATAATTTTTTGCTGCATGGAAATTTTTATGTGAGGTGAATAAAAAGCGTATAAAAATCGGAATGTTTGTTACGACGACGTATATAAAGAAACATAAATTATTGATGCTTAGAATTAGAAATCATATTTTGTCTGTCATTGTGATAATCCAGAATGCAAAGAGGGAGATGTAAGTTCGTCTTGTACTTCAAGCATTCACCTTTGCCGTAAAATTGCGGACAACGAGTTTGCCAATGGAATTATCTATACGATCACGATACATTGCCTGAGACCGAAACTTTAGCCGGATGGTGGTAAGCGGACTTACTCATAATCGATTCGCAAACCTCCACTCGGAATTCGACAAAGGCAATGTAATGTAATTTCCACCTTCCTAACCATTTTTCGTTTCCTTCATACTTCGCGCGGGCCATTGGTGTACGACCTAAAAAGATGGAAATAAGTGAAAAAAGTATAATCGATAAACAAAATAGCAATGACTTACAGCACTATCGTTCCAACGCACAGCGAGTATAGAAGTGTTCGTATCAAAACTAAAGTCACATGTTCACTTTTTCTTGGTATTCATTAATGATTCGATTATCACGAACGAGTCATTAGTTTGTGACTTGTGAAAAAGTTGTCAAACGTAACAGTGTACTGTTTAAATTTTTTGAACCTTTCCCGAGAAATACATTCTTTTATCAGCGCGCATCCCAACGATTCCCAATTTGACTAATAAGAACGTGTATCATAAGCCAAAAATTTACCTTTCCGATAATTATTATAATTAGCTAGTATTTCTGTATAATTTTTTCTGATTCTTATCACTTTTTAGCAATTAAAGCTCTTATTTAACGTGCACACTACACAATGCCCACCACCGATATGATAAACTTTCTTTTGCGTTCGTACGTACACACAGCGTCTGGCTAGTTTCGGGGAAGAACACACTTATGCTCTTGGCGAAGGAAGGAAAACGACAAAAACGCGCAAGCATGGCCAGTCGGATATTTTAATACCCATGCTATATCTCAGATGTCCGGGCTGATATCAAAAAAATTATTCTTTCCTTGAACATCCATGGACTATCAGGCACACATATCAAAATTTTATCAAAATAGTACGAGCCGATCTATGGTATTAATGGGTTAATGAAATATTTTAAAAACAACACACTGGATAATAATGAAAACTAAACATCCCGTGGTCACATTCATGCAATAAGTATAAAAAGGATGATCATTGACTCTGACACAAAATCGACGCTTTGCTATTACAAAAAAAAAAAAAAAAAATAATATTAAACAAAATCGTATGACTAGGCACCCTATGTGGCAAGGTGCACCTTGTCTACGTTTACCTTCAATTTCTTTTGTTGTCTTTTGAAAATTCTTTTCCTGAACAACATTTTTCATGTTTGATGTAGCAACTATAAACCGAATTGTATTCAATATTACAGACAAATGTTTTGTTAAAGATATTGAGCGAGAGTGTGTGTGAGAGAGAGAGCGAGGAGTAGGAGGAGGAGGAAAGAAATCTATTGTTACCATCACACCATCACTTTTCAGTCAAGAAATCTCATTAAAATTGTATACGTTTTCAATGACAATTTGCAAGAGCAGCTCTTAGAACCAAAAGTGTGTACTTCCGTTTAGAAATCCTGCAGAGAAAGGAACAATTTTGAATTGATAAAATTAATAATACTTTTGTAATAAAAAGTACTTTTTTAGTAAAAGATACTGTAATAATAAGCAGGCACCACAATAAGAAGTACTTAAATGTGCTTTTTTAATAAGAGGTACTTTTTCAATAAGAGGTACTTTTTTTTATTAAAACTTTCTTTTTCAATATGGTACTTAAAAAATTTTTATTTTATTTTAAAAAGGCACTTTTTTAAATAACAGTACTTTTTTGTAACAAAATTAATTTCTTACGGGATCTGTAATCAACTTTTTCTGGAATATTTTAGTTTGATTTTTAACTTAAAACTTTATATTTACTTTCATTTTACTTTCATTTTGTTCTCAAAAAATAACTTTTTGCTTGCTAATCAATAAAAAATTTGTATTTGTCAAAAATAACACGTGTAGACTAGGGTGGCCCTTAAAAACAAAAGTGTTCAAACTCTCGGTCGCACCCCCTAGAAATATGCGAATAGCAAAAAAAGTGAGAAATACAAAGTTTTGGGCCAATCAAAAAACATTTCGAGGTGGCTCAACGCGTTTGAAAATTTCAAATGTGTTTATATTTTATATATTCCAAAAAATTTTCCATTTTTTCAATGCTTAATAGGTTAACAAGGTGGTAATAAAACAATAATTCATATATGAGTACAGGTATAGAGACTACAACCAAATATTGGCTTTGATTAATTTCCTAAAGTTGAAAAAAGTGCCATCAAATTTCATGAACTATTTTTTTTTAACAAAATGTTCTGGGGCATTTGCTATTTCTTGGCAAATTTTAATTCGATTTTGAAGTTTTATAGCTTTTTGGAAAGATAATTTAATACTGATTCCTAATTATAATAACGGGTGATTTTTTAAGAGCTTGATAACTTTTTTTTAAAAAAAAAACGCATAAAATTTGCAAAATCTCATCGGTTCTTTATTTGAAACGTTAGATTGGTCCATGACATTTACTTTTTGAAGATAATTTCATTTAAATGTTGACCGCGGCTGCGTCTTACGTGGTCCATTCGGAAAGTCCAATTTTGGGCAACTTTTTCGAGCATTTCGGCCGGAATAGCCCGAATTTCTTCGGAAATGTTGTCTTCCAAAGCTGGAATAGTTGCTGGCTTATTTCTGTAGACTTTAGACTTGACGTAGCCCCACAAAAAATAGTCTAAAGGCGTCAAATCGCATGATCTTGGTGGCCAACTTACCGGTCCATTTCTTGAGATGAATTGTTCTCCGAAGTTTTCCCTCAAAATGGCCATAGAATCGCGAGCTGTGTGGCATGTAGCGCCATCTTGTTGAAACCACATATCAACCAAGTTCAGTTCTTCCATTTTTGGCAACAAAAAGTTTGTTAGCATCGAACGATAGCGATCGCCATTCACCGTAACGTTGCGTCCAACAGCATCTTTGAAAAAATACGGTCCAATGATTCCACCAGCGTACAAACCACACCAAACAGTGCATTTTTCGGGATGCATGGGCAGTTCTTGAACGGCTTCTGGTTGCTCTTCACTCCAAATACGGCAATTTTGCTTATTTACGAAGCCATTCAACCAGAAATGAGCCTCATCGCTGAACAAAATTTGTCGATAAAAAAGCGGATTTTCTGCCAACTTTTCTAGGGCCCATTCACTGAAAATTAGACGTTGTGGCAGATCGTTCGGCTTCAGTTCTTGCACGAGCTGTATTTTATACGGTTTTACACCAAGATCTTTGCGTAAAATCTTCCATGTGGTCGAATAACACAAACCCAATTGCTGCGAACGGCGACGAATCGACATTTCACGGTCTTCAGCAACACTCTCAGAAACAGACGCAATATTCTCTTCTGTACGCACTGTACGCATTCGTGTGGTTGGTTTAATGTCCAATAAAGTAAACTGAGTGCGAAACTTGGTCACAATCGCATTAATTGTTTGCTCACTTGGTCGATTATGTAGACCATAAATCGGACGTAAAGCGCGAAACACATTTCGAACCGAACACTGATTTTGGTAATAAAATTCAATGATTTGCAAGCGTTGCTCGTTAGTAAGTCTATTCATGATGAAATGTCAAAGCATACTGAGCATCTTTCTCTTTGACACCATGTCTGAAATCCCACGTGATCTGTCAAATACTAATGCATGAAAATCCTAACCTCAAAAAAATCACCCGTTAATAACAACTTGTCGCAGAAATTAAACAATAGAAGAAATTTTCGTAAAATCTGAAAAAAAAAGTCATATTTTCCCCATATAAACACATTTGGTATTTTCAATCGCGTTGAACCACCCCTAAAGGTTTTTTGATTGGCCCAAAACTTTGTATTTCTCAGTTTTTTTTTTTTTTTTTTGTTATTCGCATATTTCTAGGGGTGCGACCGAAAGTTTGGACACTTTTTTTTCTCCATAAATTGAAGGGCCACCCTAGTGTAGACTCAGTCAGTTTTCATTACACTACCATAAAATATGATAACAAAACCATCAATTATTTTTTGATGGTACCAAAAGTTTTGGATGTAAGGAATATTTTACCATGATAGATTGACATGAGAATAGTTAATATTTAAATAAGAATTTATGAAAAGGTGTCTGAAGAAATAAAGGATTCGTTTACAAGATTTTCAAAATCGTGCCAGCTATTTAATACTTTCGGTGATTGACGCTGAAATTATTTAGAACCAGACGTTCACCTAGAACAATGCATATCTTTATTGTAAATAATAGCAAGTGAAAAAATTATAGTCCGTTTAGACCGACTATATACTTATACTTAATTTTGCTGAAGTCATTATTGGATATATTTGTATCAAATTTTTTAATGAAAATTTCCAACAACAATTTCAGATTATTGTAAAGTAATAGACGATACAACAGATATGACGATACAATACCAATTTATATCTGCACATTTCGAGAATTCCTTATATTGTCAACAGAGGTGTCTGGAGCAAATCCAAATACAAAAACGGTTTTTCGAGATAGAGCCACCACTAAGTTGTTATCTATGTCCACAGAAGGAATATTAGATAAATGTCCCGGTTCTTCAAAAACTGTAATAATATTCCAAGAAGATTGAGGTAAACTGGTATTTTCAAGTTCTGTAGATAAAGCTACAGAGTTGGGAAACAACAAACCAGAAGATGTGCATTGCATATCCAGCTCCATGGGTATATAAACGTTAACATTAGTTGGCAAATTCGTCATAATGATTTCCATACCTAAACTTTTAGATTGTGTTGATGACTGCATGTACGGTTCGTGTTGACAGGAGATACTGCATTCTGCAGAGGTCAAGCGAGAGGTACTCTATACGAATCCGTGTGAAGTGAAAACGACTGACTAAGAATCAGTTATGAAGAAGTTCATAACAGACACTATTTTTCTATGGGGACCACGTCGAAAGATAAACCGATCCATCATAACTATATTTAGTAAAGTCGCTATATTACTAGCCAAATTTCGGGAAGCAGCCTCGTAAGGGTATTATGACTATATGGTTTAATTTTTGACTACTTATTTAAACATATATTGGACATATTTAAACTAAAATTGACCGATATCTATATGATAATATCGATCTTGCAATATACGTCGATCTCGTATGTTCTGTTTGTATGAGGGTACAATCTGAACTTGGACCGCTTTTCAAAAATTTCAACAGCGATCGTTCTATGGCCGACAAAACATTTTTACTCTTGCGACCTATAGTTACATGAACACAAAGAAAGACGGACGGACATCAGTAAATTGACTGAAATAGTGTTTCTGAGTTGATAGTTATAATAATAGATTAATAAGATTAGCACAAACTTATTATACCCTCACCAAATAGTGGTATAGAGTATAATGAAAAAGTTATTGCCGAGTGCATGGATGGATGGGTTGCTTATGGTAAATACGAGTTTAAAGCATTCAATACGTTAAACCAACAACATTAAAAATTGTAGTGATTATTTAGAACATTTATATTGATTATTTATGTTGAGTTATTTGCATATGATATTGTCATTGTTTATGATTGAGTGCCGTTTAACATATTTATATATACTTATTTGCTTTGTTATTACGACTCATATTCCATACAGATTGATATATGTCGATTTATATGAGTCCGTGTTAATTTCAATTCGATGATAGGGAAATGAACTTTATTTTATTAAATAAACACCTTATACACGATTAGGGTTTGTGTTGTATGTAAATATTATGATTAAAAATAAATTACTAACTTCCTTTTTAAATTTATGCAACATTTCATTTATCACTTTGTGATAGCTATAGGTTTACTTGTGTACAACCTACATGTGTTTAACCAACAACAAAATTTCTACTGGATAAAGAGAAGTATATTTTCTTAACTGAACAAAGCCAATTCCTGACAAAAAGTTTTAAATAATAAATTTTATAAAATCTCATGAAATTTGAGTTCAACTAACAAAGCGAACGATAAAAAATGTAAATAAAAATATTTAAACAAATTATTAGACCAGTATGAAGGATGATAGTTAAATGAAATCTGAGTTCAGCTTTAGTTCAGTCAATTATCATATGTATAGAAGTTTTATTTCAGTTTCAATTTAGTACAGTTTCACTTGAGCTCATTTTTAGTTTATATCCAGATCATTTTAAATGCCATAAAGAAATAATTCAATAATAATTTTACTTTGCTTTACTTTATCATCATATTTAGATACATTCCCATATGATTGGCTACATAGCTGAAATAATACGCAACTGTATTATGAGATGTGACAAACGCCCGTTGAAATTCTAAATTCTAAAGAGATAATTCAAAATAAAAAATATGTAGTTTACAAATATTTAAACCATAAATATTTTTTTGTTAAAGTAATAAATCGGATATAAGAAATAGGCTCCACAAATAAAAACCATTGAAAAATATTATCATAGCTATAAAGAACTAAAGCAATTTGCTCTGAAAATAAGAGCGTACACACAGAAAAATAATCCAACAACCGAATTGTTCTAAAACTTAACAACAGAATTTTCGATTGCATCAACAGAAATATTATAGCAACTAACCATATTTTATTGTGATGAAATATTTTCTGTTGAGACAATAGAATTTTAATTGCAAGCAAATCAAATTTCGGTTATTAACTTCCTCACAATTCGGTTGGCAATATATTTGGTATCCACAACGAATCTGTTTTCTGTGTGTATGATCCTGATGAAATATTTTAAGAGATAACTTCGTTAAGTTTTTTACTTCTATGTTTATTTCTTTTGATAATTTCACTCGATCTTAACAAGCGCAAGTACCTTAATTGATTTTTCAAACAGCAACTTTGAATCTATAAATCAGAAAGATAATTCATTCGTATGAGAATAAAAATAAATAGTTTATTTTTCAATAGACATGTTCTTTAATGAATTTAAAAGTTAATCCTTTAAGGATTTATGAATATGAAATTATTATTTCAAGATAGCTTAAGTTTCAAATTATAAGAACCGATGTTGTTTTACGCAATATGGGTTTAGTCAATATGTTTGATACAACTATTTAAATTTTTATAAAATCATTATTAGTTATAGATTTTCTTCTACCTTGGCATTAGTTTTAAAGATTAAAAGAGGCAAATTCTGAAAGTTTCATCAAAATTTTTTACCATTTTTAAATAATGGCATGCAATGAGCTAGGACTGATATTTAGTTTCAGTTTGTCAACAAAGTGCTTTGACATAATAAAACTTTGTTTCTTTTAGTTCTACGTTTAAAAGAATAGTTTTTCTTTATAGATTTAAATATTTTTATTTAATTTCTTCCATACTGTTTTTATACCCTATACCACTATGTGGTTTGGGTATAATGACTTTGTGCTGCTGTTTGTAACAACCAAAAATATTTGAGCTAGACCCATCTTTTATTATACCGATCGAATCAGAATCACTTTTTGAATCGATTTAACTATGTCCGTCCGTCCGTCCGTCTGTGTGTCCATGAAAACTTTTTAATCAAAGTGCAGGTCGCAAATATGAATATATTTTGATGAAATTTAGTATATAAGCTTTCATCGGCCATAGAATGAACGCTATTGAAATTGGTGAGAATCGGTCCATGTTCAGACCTAGCCCCCACACAAATGACCCCTATAAAATCGACATAAATTACCATAAGATCCAAATTGTCGTAGAGATCTTAGTCAAATTGGGTTTGCATGTGTTCATTTAATTATGGGACAACTCTTGGTCATAGGCCCCATATAGAGCTGCTTCCCGATCTTCACTTAAATCTATCAAAAAAAAAAAAAAATATTGCACTAATTCATCTCATATTTTGTTTGTATATATTTTCGCAAAATACAAGAGACTTTACCAACCATGGTCAGGATCGGTCCATTTTTGGACCTAGTCCCCATATAGACATAGCATCCGATATGAACTTTTTCATATCTGTAGCCAAAAAAATTAATAAAAATGCCACTCAAATTTGGTTTTCAAAACGACAAACAGCATCCGTTTTATCATCCTACTTTTATCCTACTGTAACTTCCAAAAGAGAAACTGATCCTGAGATGAACAACCGCTGTTAATCGGTACATGTGTGCATTCAAATGAAAAAGTGATTTTTGTTATTAAATGAAAAACCTTTATTCTTCCAAAAGGCAATGAAATTGCCTTCCACCGCCATATGCCAACGTTTTTATTTAATCCGCGAAACGGTTGTTAAAAACAATTTCCAGAATGACCTTTAAAGTTCGCATCGATTTGACTTTCATTTCCGCAATCAATGCAAATTCGTAAAATTTCATAAGAGTGCATCTTAAGCTTTGTTATTGCTTATTTTCTATATCCAATTGAGATCTTTTCTCCAAACTCTTGTATAAAGTATTTTATATTGGGTCTAAACCATCTATAATTATTTTAATTGCTACATATTAGGAGTTGAAAAAAATTTTTTGATTACACTTTTTCAGAAATGTTGGTTCGGTAAGCACGAATCAGCAAAAAAATATATTTGCCCGTGGTTGAAGTTCGGTCGTAAAATGGTTAAGAATCACTTAAATTTACAATAATGTCATATATCGATAAAATATGACATTTTATTTCCTGGTTTATAATTATTTTATGAATTTCTGCCATGCTATATACATTTTACAAACAACTCCTTAAATCAGCCAGGAAATCGTAACATTTAATTTCCTGTGAAGGTATGCTTAATTGTTAGCACAGCTATGATGTCAATATGTAATATAAGTTCCTTATATACTTAAACTTGTTTTTGTGCGGTCTCTCTTTGTGCGATTCCTTATTTGTGCGATTTGGTTTTTGCCTTTGTGCCTTGTGCGCAAAGAGAGATCGAACAAAAACAGGTTTGGGTGTAGATATATTTGAATATAGTAAAATTTATTTTTATAATAAGATTCTTTTAGTTATAAAATTTAAATTGAAATATTTAATTGATGGCATAATTACTGTTTAATTACGAGTATATACATATATATGTAAAAGGTAATGTGTTTATTAGATTGGTGTGAAAAATTTTTTTCTTTAATTGATTTATATGCACTGTGTAAAATATGAGGTTTGCTGTCATAAATGCTGTCTCTATTTTACAGCTCGATCCAACGGCGCCTTCTGGTGCCTAATGGGGCCTAAAATAACCGATATTATGAAAAAGCACACATGTAGAAAAATATAATTCGTTGGATAAAAACAGTTTTAATTATCTAATTATCTACTGAAATTATTTTCAAAGTTTTAAAATTACCAATTGTATGGTAATTTAAGCATTGCAATTCCTATTGCCCCAGCAAAAAAAAAAAAACATTACCAAATTATGTGTCTGGTAGCGTGGTCCTACATTTTTCAAATGGTGATTTTATGGAGTGTCGGAGTCCAGTTTGTTTATTTTCTATATAAAACTAATAAATGTAAAGTTTGGGGACAATCGGATAAAGAAAAGTCGCGCCGAAAGTCGATTCAAAATTATTATTATTGGTTTGGGTATAATGACTTTGTGCTGCTGTTTGTAACTACCAAAAATATTTGCTAGACCCATCTTTTATTATACCGATCGACTCAGAATCGCTTTCTGAGTCGATTTAGTTGGACCGAAGATATAGGGTGTATAACCATGGTATAGGGTATCGTATAATCGGGCTAGACCGACTATAATTTTCTTTCTTGTTTTTTTTTCTTCTTTTGTTAAAATTAATAAATAAATGCTTAAACATTTTTATATGATGACTGAACATTAACGTGAAAAAGAAATATTGAATGGGTAGGTTAAAAAACTGCATGATATATGCTAAGTACACAGAGTTAATGTAATCTTTTAACAGTACATCAGTGATTTAAGGACATATTGTATAATAATTTATTAACGAAAAGTTTATGTGATTTATTGAAAAAATAATTCATATCAAAAGCAAAATACATATAAGTCGAAAAAAATTAATGATAAATTGTTCAAAACAAATTCTTTATATTTTTGAAAACCAATTTATTAAATTTTATTTATTTTTTCACTTTGTTTAATAAGAAAAAAATAAACACGTGATTTAATATCCCCACCCGTATAAGTTTTATACAACTTTCTGTGGGTCTCTTCGTTTTTTGTTATTTTTTCGTGTCAGCTTTTAAGCAAAACAGTTAAACCGATTATATTGAATTTTTCTACGCGGATGGAAACTAGAGGAAACTATTTTGATCATGATTAAATGGGTGTGACAACTTTCATATAACCAAAATATTAAAATAACTTAAATATGCCAATTATGGAGAGGCATGAATATTGGTGCCAAGTCGGGTAAAATTAACGTTTCTGGAGAACATCAATTCTTCGTAACTTATTGATTTGGCTAAAAAACTTTATATACTCGAATCAAATTGATCAAATCATAAGTGCTGAAATAACTGATCCTCCGTCAGATAAGGAACTTTAAGCTATTGTGATAAAAAATAATCGAATCTCTACTTACGAACTTATGAACCTTTTCCGGAAAGCCTTCCGTTAGGGATTAAATAGTGGTTTCTGTTACTTTTTTGGAACATGTAATCCATCTCCGTTTAAAATCTTCTACATTTTGAGACACTTTTTGGTGCTCTTCCTTTCTTATTTAACAGACCCCGATTACCAATTACCACGGGCCTAAGCTCCAGACAGCGTGGAGGATTTGCCTTCCTTGGTACCAATCAAGAGCTTTCTTATCGTAGTGACAGGATGGAAGCGTATATTGGAAGAAAATCGTGAGTTAGAAATGAGAATTGACATTTTGGAGGAAAAGCTATCAAACATAAATAAGCGTTATGTTAATCTATCTGGAGTTAAAATTAAAACTCCACAATTTGATGGTGTGAACTCTTGGGGCATATTCAAGAAACAGTTCGAGGCTGCCGCTGATATAAACGGATGGTCTGAGGAAGTAAAAGCAGTACAACTTTTGGTATCTCTTAGAGGAGACGCTACTGATTTGTTGCAGACTTTTCCGTGCCATAAATTAAAGGATTATGTCTCCATAACGTCGCAGCTTGAGATCCGTTTTGGTGAAGAGAGTATGAAAATTTTATATCAAGGACAGCTCTCAAACCGCAAGTAATTAATTGGTGAGTCTCTCCAACAATTTTATTCTGGCGTTCAACGTGCATCCTGAATTCACTGTCGATGTGATTAATTGCATGGTGGTTGATGCTTTCATAAGAGGAATTAGAAATCCTGATATTAAAGAAGCTATATTACTCAGTGGCAAGAAGAATGGGCAAGATGTTTTAGCTCATGCATTGGCTGTGGAAAATGCTAGAAAAATCACCTTTCCAGAACACAAATATAGAGATATAAAAGAAGAGTATGCTGTAAAAAGATCAACAGAAATTAAAAGAAAGGTACGTTGTTGGGAATGTGGTGAATTTGGACATATTCGTAGCCAGTGTAATAAATTTAGATCACCGGAAAACGAACACGAACTAATGGAAAGGGTCAGCCATTAGATTCGGAAAATTTGGCCCAAGAATATATAACAATTTCTGAAAACGTTAATCAATGTGGTAATAGCTTATTGATAGAAGGCAAGATTTTATTCAGAACAAGCCAGATAATTATTGATACTAGTGCCTCTCGATCAATCGTTAAACCCGATTTGCTGTCAACTAAAACTCTAGTAGCATCAAAAATTTTCACACTCAAAACAGCTAACGGACAAAAAAAAAAAAAAAACTTTAGAAGTTTTGGGACACATTTATTGTTGCTCGTATTACTGGCGAATGCATTCTTGGTTTAGATTTCTTAAGAAAAAATTATATTTCCCTTGACTTACAATTAAATGTTATGAAATACAAAAAATGGAAGTTTCCTTTATTTATTGGTGAAGTTGTTAATGGAAAAGTAAATGTTTTGCTTAATGAAGATGTTATTATTCCTCCACTTCTTCTTATAGAACCAGGTGAAAATGCTTTACCAGAGGGTCTTTTGGTCGCAAGAACAATTATTAAAATAGAACCTAAAGCTACTGCTTCGGTACGAATTGCCAACTTTTCACCAAACGAACGAAAGCTTAAAAAATCATGTATAGTCGGAGTTGGAACTCCAGTCTTAGCAATTGTCCAAAAGAATGAGAATGACAAACATATTTCTATTTCCAAAGAAGTTTTAGACCTTCTGCATAATTTGTCAGATGATTTAACTAAAAAGGAAAAGAATGAAGTACATGCGTTAATAAAAAACTACAGATATATTTTTAATTCATTAAGTTCTAGTTATAGGAGAACGAAACTTGTTAAACATGAAATCAGTACGATGGTATCATTGAACATTCCAACAGCCCTTGGTGTTCTCCTATTGTGTTGGTTAAAAAAAAAAGATGGTTCTTTTAGATTCTGTGTGGATTATCGATCATTAAATAGTGCGACAGAAAAAGATAGCTACCTGCTTCCAAGAATAGATGACACATTTGATGCGTTATCGGGCTCAGTGTTATTCTCGACATTAGATCTTAAGAGCGGATATTGGCAAGTTGAAATGAGCAATAATTCTAAACATAAAACAGCGTTTAGTATTGGTAGCGGTTTATGGTATTTTAATGTTATGCCATTTGGGCTCTGCAATGCGCCTGCAACATTTGAACGGTTAATGGAGAATGTATTGCGTGGATTAGATTGGGAAACATGGCTCGTGTATTTAGATGATGTGATTGTCTTTGGAAGATCATTTGACGAACACAAAAATAGACTAGAAGAGGTCTTCAAGAGATTTAGAAGCGCAAATTTGAAACTAGCCCCTAAAAAGTGTCAACTTTTTCAGAACAAAGTAAAATACTTAGATCATGTTGTAACAAAAAATGGCGTTGCCGCTGATCCAGATAAAGTAGAGAAAATTAAATCTTGGCCAGTTCCGAAAAATAAAAATGAATTAAGTTAATTTTTGGGTCTGTGTACATATTACCGTAAGTTTGTAAAAAATTTTGCTGAAACTGTCTCTTGTCTCCATAAAATGGCTTCTGAAACAAGTCGCAATTGGTCTTTAGGAGAAAAAGAACTAGAAGCGTTCCAGAAGTTAAAAGATTATTTATCAAATACCGCTGTTTTGTCTTTCCCTATCCCTAGCAAACAGTATATCCTTGATGCTGATGCTTCAAATAATGGTATCGGTGCAGTTTTGTCTCAGAATATAAACGGCGCTGAACAAGTTCTTTCTTATTACAGCAGAAAACTTTCAAAGCCGGAAATGAATTATTGCGTTACACGTAAAGAATTACTAGCTATTGTAGATGCTGTAAAACATTTCCACAAATATTTGTATGGTCCAAAATTTTTAATTCGTACTGATCATGCTGCATTAAAGTGGTTACTAAATTTTAAAAATCCAGAAGGTCAAATTGCACGATGGATTGAAACTGAGGCCTTTCAATCCATCGTGCAATTTGACCTTCTGGATTTTGAAATTGAACAACGGCCAGGAAGAAACCATTTAAATACTGATGCTCTTTCCAGAAGGCCATGTGATCCCAACTGTAAACACTGTCTAAACAACGAATCAAAAGAGGCTTACCCATGTGGGATGCCTTAATATTGGAAAATGGTGTAATAACACGACGTTGGTGGTAAATCATCAAAATTGCAACTCATAGTTCCCTCATACATTAAAGCTGATGTCCGTTCTAAAATGCATGGTGATAGTTCTGGTGGACATATGGGAATAAATAGAACTTTAGCTAAAATTAAGGAATATTTCTATTGGCCCGATATGAGAACTGACATAGAAAATTTCATTAGCCGTTGTGATAGTTGTGAAGCAGCAAAGGGACCTCATACAAGATCAAGAGCACATTTACGACAATATTTGGTTAGAACCCGTAATGACAGGATAGCAATAGATATAGCTGGACCATTTCCAACTTCAACGTCCGGAAATGAATACATTTTGGTTGTTATGGACTATTTTACGAAGTGGGTTGAAGTATTTCTTCTTCCAAATCAGGAAGCAATGACTGTGGCAGACGTAATTGTAAATAACTGGATATCACGATTTGGTATACCTCTCGAGCTACACTCAGATCAAGGAAGAAATTTTGAATCATTATTATTTAAAGAAATGTGCAGCTTAATGTCCATTAAGAAAACTCGTACCAATCCACTACATCCGCAGTCAGACGGAATGGTAGAACGTTTTAATCGAACAATTGAAAACTTCCTTGTAAAAGTTATAAAAAATAATCAATCGGTTTATAATAAACACATACCAATGTTTTTGGTGGCTTATCGTAATTCAGTGCATGAATCCATCGGTAAAACGCCTAGTGAAATGATGTTTGGTTTTAATGTTCGCTTGCCTTTGGGTTACCTCCATCAGCATTGAATACAACGACAGAATATGGCAGTCAATTGAAAAATCGGTTAGAAGAAATTCACGAAAATGCTAGAGATAAACTTAAACTAACAAACGATCGAATGAAACTTAATTACGACATTTGTTCTACATTTAGAGTTTTTAATGAAAATGATTTGGTTTGGCTTTATAATCCACAAAGAAATGTCGGAGTATCGCCTAAGTCAACACCTAAATGGGAAGGACCATACACAATAAGTAAACCAAATTTGAGTGGGATTTTTATTCATTTTTTCGGCTGCAGATATGAAAAAGTTCATATCGGATGCTATATCTATATGGGGACTAGTACCAAAAATAGACCGATCCTGACCATGTTTTGTAAAGTCTCTTTTATTTTGCAAAAATATATACAAATAAAATTTGAGAAGAATCGGTGCAATATTTTTGTTTTTTGATAGATTTAAGTGAAGATCGGGAAGCAGCTCTATATGGGGCCTATGACTAAGAGTTGTCCAATAGGAATCATTTTTGAACTACTGATTAATGGATGTAATATATACATACAAACCCAATTTGACTAAGATTTGTACGACAATTTGGATCTTATGGCAATATATGTTGATTTCATAGTGGTCAATTGTACGGGAGCTAGGTCTGAACATGGACCGATTCTCACCAATTTAAACAGCCTTCATCCTATGGCCGATAAAAGACTAAATACCAAATTTCATCAAAATATATTCATATTTGCGACCTGCAGTTTGATTACAAGCTTTACATGGACACACAGACGGACGGACGGACATCGTTAAATCGAATCGAATCGAATCAGACAGTTATTCAGACAGTTATTCTGATTCGATCGGTATAATTAAAGATGGGTGTAGGTCAAATATTTTTGGTTGTTACAAACAGCAGCACAAAGTCATTATACCCAAACCACTCAGTGGTATAGGGTATAAAAAATAAATGACGTGTTTTATCGAATTCAGAAGTCTCCAAAAACAAAATTTAAAATTGTACATATTGATGGATTGGTGGCAAACCGTGGAGATAACATTGATTCTTAAGGAGGGAAAAATGTTGCGAACTATAAATAAAAACTTTTGGAAATAAATTTTATAAATTATTTTTTAGATGTCAAATAAAAAATAATAAAACGTTGTTCTTTTAAGAAATTCAAAGAAAGCAGTCCCACGTTACGATACACTGGTAAAATTTTTTTTTTCATCCCAAATGCGCTCCAAAAACTAACTTTAATTCTGTTTCGTAAATCCTTATATACAGAGTGGGCCAAATTAGACCAACGTATGTTGAACACCCCTACAAGAAATGAATGATCGAAACTAACACATAAACAATTTTTGTACTAACACACTTGCAGTTTTTTTCTATTTGAAAAGCATATGACTATCATTGTTGATGTTGCAGAGTTGCTTTTTTAGAATTTTTTTTCTTAAACAGCAATATTTGTGAATTAGCTGGTATTATTCATTAGATATTTGGCTGTCGGAAAGTGAAATTAACTGTGAAGTGTCAACTTAAATTGTTAAAATAAACAAAAATATAGACATAAAAAAAGTTAATGCTTTATATATGTATATTTAAAAAATAGCTGATTATTTAAATGATATAACTGAAATCACACACAGAATGGTTAAAGAATCTAATGTGAAAAATAACTCTGCCCAAATGCGAAAACTTATAGAGGTGTTGTCCAATGACTTTGCCTGCTCCAGGGATTCTAATATACTAATCCTTATTTCTATCTTTCAATCTATTGCCATAACATGGATACGGGAGTTTGTTATAATATTTGGCTCGAATGTTTTAGTTTATGACATTCTACCATGTCTGGAATATAATGTTGATACTATGAAAAATATTAAGGAATGTGCAGTATCCGTAAATACATCCATAATGAAATTAGTTTCTTCAACAGAAAAAAGATCTCAGAATATTGAACTAATTGATTTATACAAACAAAGGTAGCAGTTCTATACAAACAAAGGTAGCAGTATTTGAATGGATACATCATTATCTCATCAATTTTCCAAATGAAGTATATCAGTTTTGGCCGAAAATGTTAATTCACAACACTCAAAAGGTAAGCTTTAATATAAATTTTTGATATATATGTAGGTGTTATAATAAACTGTTTTCTTTAAGGGGGGGATAAGGTTTTAAAACCTTTTTTGTATTTCTCTTTCTGAATGTCCAACATGTCGAGAGTGCTGTTTCAGCGCCCGGCCTCATACGGTATATCGTATATAAATCAGTTTTTAAAAAACTTTAAATCGATTTTCTCGCAAATAAATGTTCCAAGTCCGTGAACATCATAACTCAAAAACTACTTGCTCGATTTTTTTGAAATTTTACACACTATATCTACACAGAAATCGTTTTTTTTTTATTTCCCATTTTCTTCCCCATTTTGTAACAACAAATTCCCAAAATTTTATAGCAAAAATCGTGTATTTCACTTCAAAATGCTGGCAAAAAAAAAAAAAAAATTAAAAAAAATCTTCGTCGCTACCTCAGGAAACATGTCACCTTTTAAACGCATTCCGATTTTCTTATTTCACATGATCCGGTAACGAGTTACGATATTCACCGCAAAACATCAATGCCTCCGGAGATTCACTGTCACGGACTTATTTATTAAAACTTTTAATTGAAAATTTTTTCAAAGATTCTTCAAATGTTATGCTATAACGTGTATATGAAATAAATTTTCCAACATTATTCATAACTTCAAAAAAGAATTATGAAAATACGACTTTTTTTAACTTTTAAAACCTTTCGAATAATTGTTACAACAATTGAAGATTATATTAGATGCAGCTTGTTGTGTGAGGGGTATTTTCGACGATATGCTTCAATGCACTGTAAGATAAATTGATTCCGCTCTTCGTCATTCGTAAGGATCCTGTTGAAATCATTCACAAATTGTACACCGCGTTCAGCAGCGTCCCACGAACCTTGCGTGGGATGTTGGACCAGGTGTACGAATTCCGCCGACTTCACCAAGGAAAGTTATTGTTAATTGGAGTAGTTCCTTGCAATCCGCGCGAATTTGTGTTTGCTGTAGCTGTTGGGTGCAGAAATTCAATAATAATAATAATAACTATTCGATCAATACAAAAAAAAATAATAAATGGTCTACTGTACCCGACTGTTTTATGAGAATATTTAAAAAACAAATCATATGTGAATAAACCAGAGACTATTAGACATCTAAGGAAGGATATTCTACAACCAGAAACATTATAATTTGTAATGTAAAATGTGCTAAAAAGAGCCATTGTCTGTATCGAGAAAAATGGTTTTAAGTAATATTAAATTTTTAAGTTATATAATTGGGAATTCGTGCCAAAAATGCGCGGAATCAATTCAGAGGGCGTGTTACCTCTCTTTTAAAGAAAACTGTCTGAAGTATTATAATAGCCAGAGTCTTAAAACTATGTGTAGGACCTTTAGAACTTTGTGTGTATCTATAAATTGTTAATTTAAGTGGTCTAACTAAATGTTGGCGGAATCGAAAAATTGGTGTTGAAACCTCGACTACAATGTAAAATATCTAGAGCGCCTTTGTGTGAATTCATAAGTTATTGAAGCGAGTAGGCGTGGCAAAAGTAGGTGCCATCAGACTAGACTATTATGATAACAAGAGCCATGAAACATTGTATGATTAGTTATTTAAGTAGGCAGTATACAAAAAGTTGGCGATATTGGGCAAGTGGGCGTGATAAGAGGCAAATATATCATACTTTTGGAATTCGGGAGCATAGAGGGAGTACAGAAACTGTGTGTAAGTTCAAAAGTTATTAATGTGGTACTGATAAATTTCGACAAACAAAAATTGTTTGAAAAACTTAGATTTCTTAACAAAATTGATCCTTTATACATCCTTTACATCCTTCTTACATCTACATTAGCCATTCCAAAATAATATAATTTCTAATTTGTGTTCAAGTTTTTATCCTAGTTATTTATTTATTTATTTAAGAACTATGTAATAATAAATTACTACAAAATTATATTAAGTAAGAACTAGCTGCTATGGCCATCGGCTCTTTATCTTAGTTATAGCGAGGAATCATTTAGCCACCATATTTAATTTTAATCTACTATTTTAGAATTGTTTAGTGAAAGTGGATAACACTCTTGCTAAGTATTACAAGTTTTAAATCCTAAAAATAATTGTTGTCACCAAACTAATAAAGCTAGACGTATGCAAATTAAATCTGTATGTAGTTACATATTAAATTCTTTAAAATGTGTTTAAAATTTTTACTTTTCTTCACATTTACTCATGTCCTTTAACACTTTTTGAAGTAATTAAAGGCAAAAGGGGAGCAGGAAATGAAAAACTGAGTATACAGTTTTGCCAGAAATCATAAATTCATATATGAATGATTTTTAGTGTCACATAAACAGTATTCATTAACAAATAAAACAGGATATTAACTAAACTATAAATTAATGCAATTCATTTAAAATATGTGCTGTGTTATCATAATGGAGTGTCTCAAAGGGCACAATTAAAGGTAAGTAAAAATGTAAACAATTATTATCTAGAAATTACTTTTGATTGCAATAAATCTTTAAGATTCAAAAAGTAGATATTTTTCAAACTAAATTCTTCTGGGGCTTATGTATTATTTTAAGAATTCACCTCACTTCCGACTTGCAAATTTTATAAAAAATAATTTTTGAAAGCCAAATATTTGCAGCCTTGTATATTTGCCTCTGCAAATTATTAACTCAGCTGTCTCCACATAGATAAGAAACATAAATATATGATATCGGGATATACAGGTATCGGATAAGGAAAAAAATATATTCGTGTAAATTCTAACCAGCAAAAAAAGTATTTGTAAAAAATTACATCTTAAATGATTTTAGTTGCTTAAAAGTCGCTAATTTAAAATGAGACTTGTCACTTCCAATGTATTGGATAACCTTTTGTTTTTTTCAATATTAATTTGATCAGAGTATAACGAGTTTGTACTGATGTTCGTAGCTACCATTTATAACACCGCTCGATTTCTGAGTCGATATAGTAATGTCCGTCTACACGTCTGTCCGATATATTTTGATTACATTTGACATCGAACATGGAACGAATTCTATTGAAATTGGTTCAAATCTCTTTAATGGAATTCCGACTTGGTACCCATACAAATTATCACTATGAGATCGACTTAAATAAACAGAATAAATAGCCCCCATATAAAGCTGCGTCCCGATCTATAAAGAAAAATTGAAAATATTGCACAGATTTTTCTCCAAGTTGGTTTATATTTGATTTTGCCACAAATAATTGACTTTACCAAATATGATCAGGATCGGTCCATTTTTGACCTAGTCCACATAAAAAAAGCATCTTATATCAATTATTTTTTATCAAGTGGATACATCTTTCCAAATTTGGATTACGGTAACAGAGTTCTTGTGGCCTTAACTGGATGATATTGATCTGAGGGACATATGGCTTCAGCAGGAAGGCACCACCAGGCCCTCCTGATTTTCTCTCCTGAATTTCGATATCAATTGGCCGCAAAGATCGTGCGATTTAATGCCGTGCGATTTCTTTCGTTATGGTTTTTGGAAATCATAGGTCTATATAAATAAATTGCAGATAATTCCTGAGCTCATGGCCGAGATCTAAAGCGTCATCAGTGAGATAGAACCACATCTTTGTCATAATGTCATCGACAATTTCATGAAAATAGCAATGGCAGGTGTTCAGGGCCGTGGGGGTCATATGTCAGACATTTGATACCATAAATAATTGGAACATATCTACTTTACAATGCAATAAAAATATCATCACTCACTCAAAAACAAGTTTAATTTTGAAATTAAATCGTGTACCTTTATTGGGTTACTAAAAAAGCAATCGTTTTTATATATATCTTTTTCATATTTATCCGATGGTTTTGATGTTATAAAAAGAAGATTGACGACTTATTTTAACTCTAATATTATGTGTGTAACTGTATTTAAAGTCAGTATTATTTCTGTATAAAAATTACATTGTTTGCTTCGCTGTTGCTATATTGTAGCTGAATTAAATTAATAAAAAAAAAACAACGTTTTGCCAAAAGGCTGCAAATAAGTTTTTTCTTAGTATTATATTTTAACTAAAAGGTTAAATATTCCTAAGGGAAGATTTTTTTCTGTTAGCATATTAAAAAAAACACTCACATTTATACAATACGCTGATTTTATGTCTTTAGTACATTATTGTACATTTCAATCACCCACACTAAATACATGCATGTCCTTGTACTCTCATGAAAAACTAATAGTTACTTTTCTTCATTTACGTAATCTAAGTAGACGTAGTTGTATGTAATTCATTTAAATTTATTCTTTACTTAAAGTAAATTGTGGATGATGAATGTAGCAACATATATTAAGTTTCTACGGTTACAGCACCAATGTGTGCCTGTATGTCCTAGCTCAGGTATCACAATGATAAAGACTTTTTGTGTTTGTTTCATGCCTCACCGCAGTTCATCTCCCTAATCACTCTTTAGACGACACTGACGCACAGTCCTTGTACCAATCGTCTATTTTCAGAAATAACAATTGGAACCGATAAATTACCCAATAGTTATTACGCTTTTTTTTAGGTAACAACATTCAAAAACTATTCTGTTCTGTATTTGGCTCTAATAAACAATAACACAGTGCAATACCATTCAGGGGGGGGGGGGGGGTGAGAAATTCCAGGGTGAAATTACTAGGCCACTTTTGTAAAACTTCCAAAGGATTTGGCGTTCTCAAGCCAACCAAGTATAAATATTCATTTTAAGTGAAAAAAAAATTTTCTTAAGAAAGTACCTTTTTTTAAAAACTACTAAAAAAAAAACTTTTCTTGAAAAAATAAATTCTCTTAAGAAAGTAACTTATCTTACAGAAATATATATTCATAAAAAGTACATTTCCTTTAAAAGTACATTTCCTTCGAAAATTGGCTTTAGTACATTTTCCTAAAACAATTAATTTTATTAAATAAGAACCTTTTGCAAAAAGTTAATTTTCATGAAAATTTTAATTTTAATAAAAAATTCTTTTTCTTTAAAAGATAACATTTTTCTAAATGTACTCTTTCTTAGAAACAGCTTTTTCTTCAAAATGTACATTTTCTTTAAAAAACTATCGTATAATTAAATAAGAATATTATAATCAGCCTAAACCTATACCATGCGTTTAGAGACCCTATCTCTTAGGTCAAACAAATTGGATACAGAAAATAAGCAAAAAGTAAGTCAGAGTAGAATTTTTTAAAATTATTTTGCTGCAGATCTTAAAAAGTTCATATCGGATGCTATATTTATGTGGGAACTAAGTCGAAAAATGAACCGATCCTGACCATATTTGGTAAAGTCAATTATTTGTGGCAAAATCACATATAAACCAACTTGGAGAAAAATCTGTGCAATATTTTCAATTTTTCTTTATAGATCGGGTCGCAGCTTTATATGGGGGCTATGACTAAGTTTATCGTACAGGTCTTGTATTTGGACTACTGATTAATAGATGCAATAAATACACAAAAACCAAAATTTACCCACATCTATATGATAATTTGAATCAATTTTAGTCGATCTGAACATGCACCGATATTCAAAAATTTCAACAGCATTCGTCCTATAGGCGATAAAAGCCTACGTACCAAAATATTTATATTTGATTTACATGGACACACTGACGGACGGACAGATGGAAGGACGAACGGACGGACATAGCTAATTCAACTAAGAAAATGTTTCTGAGCCGATTGTTTGTGACCTTCAGGTATGAAGAAATTCTTATCGGATGATTTTTTTTTAAAGTCACTTATTATCCTCAAAAACTTATATAAAATAAATTTGAGAAAGATATATGCACTAATTTTGTTTTCTGATAGATTGAAGTGAACATCGGGAAGCTGCTTTATATGGGTAGTATGGCTAGAAATGTTCCTAACGGGTTATTTATGTACTATTGATTTACGTGTGTAATAAACACAGTAATAAAATTTGACTATGAAATCTATATGGTAGTCTGGATCTTATGGAAAGTTAAGTCAGTCTCATGGGTTCTAAGTCACCAAAATCAATAGCGATTGTCTTATGCTCGACAAAAGCTTATATACATACTTCATTAAGATATATATATACTCCCTTTATTTTAACTCGTAGTGACTGCTTGTCGACAAAACTTTAGATCAATTTTTAAACCTTTCCCGTGTTCCAATAGAGCTGCAACTTTGCAGGCAGACTCGTGGCGGTGATAAAAATGATCTGACAAATTTTTGGAAAAAATTTTTGATTTTTGGCATAGATATTTTTCTAGACATGTCTTATTTTCAATCAATCAATTATTTAACAAGTAAGAAAATTATAGTCGGTCTAAAACGACTATACGATACCCTATACCATGCGTTTAGAGACCCTATCCCCAACAAATTGGATATAGAAAATAAGCATAAACCAAATTTGAGTGGCATTTTTATTAATTTTTTTGGCTGCAGATATGAAAAAGTTCATATCGGATGCTATGTCTATGTGGGGACTAGGTCCAAAAATGGACCGATCCTGACCATGGTTGGTAAAGTCTCTTGTATTTTGCAAAAATATATACAAACAAAATTTGAGATGAATCAGTGCAATATTTTTGTTTTTGGATAGATTTAAGTGAAGATCGCGAAGCAACTCTATATGGCCTATGACCAAGGGTTGTCCCATAGGGACCTTTTTCGGACTATTCATTAATGGATGTTATAAACACATACAAACCCAATTTGACTAAGATCTATACGACAATTTGGATCTTATGGCAATTTATGTTGATTTCATAGGGGTCATTTGTAAGGGGGCTAGGTCTGAACATGGACCGACTCTCACCAATTTCAATAGCGTTCATCCCATGGCAAATGAAAGTGTTTATACCAAATTTTATTAAAATATATTCATATATGCGACCTGCAGTTTGATTACAAAGTTTACATGGACACACAGACGGACGGACGGACGGACATTGTTAAATCGATTCAAAAAGTGATTCTGATTCGATCGGTATAATTAAAGATATGTCTAGGTCAAATATTTTTGGTTGTTACAAACAGCAGCACAAAGTCATTATACCCAAGCCACATTGTGGTATAGGGTATAATTACATGATGGTAAACTATATTTACAAAGAAAGGGAGTATAATAAAAACTTGGTTTTTATGGGTTAGTTTTTTATTTATTTATTTATAATGTGAAAAATAATATAAAAACCATTAAAGATATTTTTTTAAATGGTTTTGCTTATAGTCAAGCTGGTAAGATTATATTAAAGTGAGATATATATCATGGGACAAATAAGAAGATTGTATTGATAGTGATGCAACATAATTTATATTGTTTAGTTTATTAGCATAAACCTTTTAGGAAGCTATTTTTGCAAATTTGTTTATTTGTTTATCTATAATGTTATACCCCTAAAATTAATAGGCAAGACGATTATTGGTGACCGACGGGTTCTTCAACAGTTTTTTTTCCCGATTTTGACCAAATGTATCTTATTTAAAAGGTATTTATTTTAAGCTGTCCACCAGACTTACAGATTTTTAAATATTAAATTTTTTTGGACTTATGCTCATTTAAAATTGTTACTAACACATAAAATTATACAATGCTATATGTTTGTTAATGTGTTTGCAAAAAAAAGAGCTTGTTTTCTTCATTCACAATAATAATTTTATTGATTTGAAAAATTGTTTTGGACATAGCATAACTTTAGGGTCAATAATTAAAATGAAAAAATAAAATTTCCTAAAATTTGCACTCGAATTTCGAGGGTTGGAATATGTATTATTAAAAGCTAATTAATTAATACTCCTTCGGACAATATTATGGGGAGAAGTCCTAGGAACCGTTTCTTTTACGTTATAGGCTGGGTAAGTTGGCCGCTAGTTACATGTCTAGGATTATTTTAGAATTTTGCCCAACCCTAGTATAATTCCCATTATGAACCATCCTAAATTTTTTATGGTTTGTAACAAAAAACTTTAAATGTTTGTGTATGTCACATGCATAAAGTTCATTTGATACTAAATTTTAAGTGGTTACTCTGGTGCTAATATAGATATGATATTGGGCTGCTTAAAAATTCTTATTTAATAATTCTGTCTTCTCTATTACTTATCTAAATTGAAGCGCAATATGAGAGCACCACCCAGTAGATCTTCCTTATAATGATGCATTTTTTAAGAAGTAAAATATTTAAGTGTAACAAACCAAATATTGTTACTTAAAAATTTGCAAAAATTATTTCTTATGCTGTCTCTTTTATGTTGAATACGCGTACAGTTTGTAGTTTTTGAACATTTTTTATTTAAATAAACTTATTCGTCCATACCGTAAACACACATAGCATGCAAAATAAATAGTCAGACAGACAAAGGGAGTCGGGGTACTATAGCAGAACTTACGTTATAATACTATCAGTTTACTTTGCTTACTAAAAAATCGCATTAAAAAAAAAAAATTTGTAGCTGTCATTCAAATTAGTGACAATGTGATTACATTTTTTTTTAATTAATTACCTTATATAAAAGAAGAATTATTTATTAAAACCAGTCAAATAAGTTCCGTCGGCTAGCTTTCGAAAAAAAGTTTCAAGTGCAAAAGTAAATAGATGCCAGCCATATTAGTCGAAAGACATAGTTTAGGGTGATTTCTGTTCAGTGTAATAAAGAGTAAGCAAGAAATTCAGGTAATTGTGTACTGTAATGCTATTTTCACACGGACATCAAGATTCGCGGTTCGCTCACTCATTCACGGTTCGTGCCCGAATCATGATTGAATCTACATTAAAAATTTTGAGAGCGAATCTACTTGGTTCATTTTGAACCTAGTTGTGAACCTAGAAACATTGAGTGTCATCTCCAAGTTTGGTGAAAAATTATCGCCAGTTTATCTGAACTAGCTGTCAAAAATATATAAACAAAGAAAAAAACAAAAAATTACTGTATGCAATAAAATAAATAGAAACATTTAACAAATAAAACGTATATATTTACATATATGATAGAAAACTCTTGAAATAGTTTTTCTAATTAAATATTTTACAGTTCTATACACCATCACAATTATTTTCACAATGACAACTTTTTCAATATGATCGTCCCTTTTATATTTTCTAGGTGTACAGATCTGACAGAAATTGAAAAGCGCTACAAAATAAACATTTAATAAAGTTTTTGCTCTAACACGGCCATCCTGTAAAATCATCGCTCTCGATGAATTGAGTTTTATACAAGAAAATTTATTTGAAACACATATACAAAATCTTGACATTCAAAATTCACAATTTAATGTAAATTGTATCATTTTGACTGCTATTTACTTTTCACAGTCATCGTCAAACGTGCTTTCCCCTCACACAAATTCAGCTCCAATATCTGTAATAACAAACATCATCAACTCAAAGGCGATATTAAGCTTGTTTACACAATCACAACTCAGAGGTAAAATAAACCTTTATTACTATAACTTTTCTTACAGAAAAATATTTGATTTATTACACCCACTTTGAATTCTATGAATGTTATGGCTCAGAGGCAATCTTAAGCTTGTCCAAAACTTCGATTAATTTTTAACATACCATGAGTTGATGGTTCAGAGGCAATCTTAAGCTTGTCCAACAACTCTGTCACACTTTAAAACCTGACAATAAGTTGAGGCTCAGAGGCAATCTTCAGCTCGTCCTCCAACTTTTGGTCAAAGTTTTATCCCAGTCTTAAAAGTGACATTAATTAATTTTCAGAGGTAATGTTTATCCCTGAGTTCGATTTTCTTGCAAAATTTAGTTATACTTATTATCAATTTAACATTACCTTTATTTATTCTGTAACTTGCTCCTCATTCACAGTTTCAGTGACAGGACGAATATTTTCCCTTGCAATGACAACAATAGTACGGTTATTGTCATTTTTAAGTTTATAACGATCATTAGGTAGGATACCAACTATCTCATATGGGCCCTGATAATATGGTTGCAATTTTGATTTTCGAATTTGATTATTGCGATATACTACTTTTTGACCAATGTTCAATTTTGTTGGCTTACTTTTATGTTCATCAAACCGCACTTTCATTTGTTGTGCGTTCACCTCCGAGCGCTTGTTAACAAGGTTACGTATTGCATTTATATCATCGTATTGCGACTCAATTTCCAACTCTGATAGAAGGGCACCAACATCTGGAGTACGTCCTGTTATACCGGCCAATATCTTAAGTGGAGAAAATCCAGTTATCTTATTGACAGTGGTGTTCAGAGCTAACTGTACACGACTGACATAACGAATCCAATCCATGTCTTGATTGGTTCTTAATAAATTGGCTACTGTATCCACATACCGTTCTACTTGTCCATTCGCTATTCAAGTTCCTGGTGCTATTAGATGATGAATGATTCCCAAAGAAACGCAAAGATTTTTAAAACCTTCACTAGTGAAATTAGTTCCTCAGTCACTTATTATCTTTCCAGGAGCACCAAACAACGCAACATAGTTGTAAAAAACATTAACAGTTTCTGAAGCTGTCAGCGTTTTGCAAGGAAACAATGTTACGAATTTAGTAAACCCATCAATAATTATGAAAATATAGCGATGTTCCTTTCCTTCAAAGGGGCCCATAAAATCCACATGTACAACATCAAATGGGATTGGCTTTTTTTTCAATTGGGTGAAGCTCGGACTGTTTTTTTCTTGAAGGTCTCTTGGCAACTACACAAATTAAACAAGATCCAACAAATTTTATAACGTTTTTAGTCATATGCGGCATCCAAAAATTTTCTTTTATTTTCATCAATGTTTTTTCCCATCCAATGTGACAATTTTCTTCATGGAAACGTCATATTATAGTCAATCGACATTGTTTGGGTATGTAAACTTTTTTAAAATTTTCTACATTCTTGTATAATAGCCCTTTATCTATCGGATACTGTGCTATGATGCTTGGATCCTCATTTTTAATTTTATCAATGATTTCCATTGTATCTGGATCATTTTGTTGTTCAATATGGAACCACGTCTCGGATAATTTATTTATTTGGCAACAATTTTTAACCGGTATATTCCGACTTAAGTAATCTACATGAGATAGACTACTTCCTTTACGTAGTAACAAGTCTTTCTTTTCCTTTGTTGGCTTTTAAGCGTTGCAATCAGTGACCAACAAACACTTAACACCCAGGAGATAATGTCGAAAATGTTTCACCGCATTTACGACAGCAAGCGTTTCTAGTTCATAACTATGATATTTAGTATCATAGGTTATGGTGGCCTGACTATATACGCAACTACATGCAATTTTCCATTCAAACGTTGAAACAGTATGGCTCCACATCCAAGTGCACTTGCATCAGTGTGCAATTCTGTAGGAAGTTCTGGGTTGAATAATACAAGTAAAGGTCTGATAGTAAGTTGCTCGATGACATATTGTTTTGCTGCTTGACATTCGTCACTCCATATAAATTGTGTATTGTTTTTTGTTAAAGCAGTTATGCAAGAAGTCTTAACCGCAAATTCCGGCACATACTTTCGAAAATAATTTGCTAATCCCATAAATTGACCTACCTGCTTAACATTGCCAGGTGATGGTGACTTTACCCGTGCGTCTATTTTAGATTTGCTGGGTCTTACTCCCTCTGCAGAAACTTCTCGGCCTAAATAATCGATAGATTTTTGAAGACAAGCAAATTTCAATTACAAAACAGCGATTTAGTGTATCCCTCTTCTGATGATAGAAAACTCTTGAAATAGTTTTTCTAATTGAATATTTTACAGTTCTATACACCATCACAATTATTTTCACAATGACAACTTTTTCAATATGATCGTCCCTTTTATATTTTCTAGGTGTACAGATCTGACAGAAATTGAAAAGCACTACAAAATAAACATTTAATAGAGTTTTTGCTCTAACATATATATATATATTCAAATAAAAATGGAAAAAATAAAATAGTGAAACGTAAAGAGTAGAAGGACGTCTTAAAATATTTGTAAAAAAATATAAACGTCAAAATGAAACAAGAACACTCGTTTCAACACCAAGGTTCACAATCATGATTCAAAGAGCGAATCAAGTGGTTCATTTTGCCGTCTGAACATGCTATAAGTTTATATGGCGAGCCCAGTTTCAATAATGTAGTTACTTCGTCTTCTCTTTTATATTTTGATAATTTGCGAACTTTTATATTCTTTTTGAAAGCTAGTGTACAAAGCCTCCTCCTACTCATTTCAGAGGGCTAAGCTAATTCATTTCTGTTAAGCTTCTGAATTATTCGGGTAAGCCAATCGGATCTCAACGTAAATAAATCTCCGAGACCGGCTGTCATACCAGCACTGGTTCTGAAATGGTGCAAGTGAATGCTAGCTAGTCCATTGGCCATTTTTTAGCTCTTCGTACCGTGAGGGATTCTCTTGCTCTTGCTGGTAGCCAATATCCAACCATAAAAAGGGTGAGGCTAATAAAATGAAAATTTCAGTCCAATTTCAATCTGTTTTGCAGTTCTCAAAGGTGATGGAGAGCATGATTAATTAGCATCTTTTCAACTATCTAAAGTCCAACTAACTTCATAATGTTCAGCAGTATGAGTCGATCCATTCACAATTTTGGTGAAAGTAAAGTGGATGATCTAGAGGATGATATTTGTAAAGCATTCGACGCGGTGCATTAACATTTGTGGTCGGCTTGGACTTCCCTCGATTTGCGTCGATTTTGCTCAGAGAGCGCACAAAAAGTTTTTTTTTATTGATGGGGTCTCAACTAATGAGTATCAGCTTAATTCAGGGATACCATAAGGTTTTGTTTTTTCTACCTCTCTTCTCCATATCTTTCTTAATGAACTTTATAGTAAAAACTTCAATCCTATCTACTCTTTCGCAGATGACAGCAACATTTACCGTTAATTCACTCCCTGAGTTTGGAGTAGACTAAGCGAATAGGAGTGATTTTAATACGCGGAGGAGCCAATGTTGTTTATTGACCCGTAAGGCCTTATATTTGGCAATGCTACCTTATTAAGGTTTTGGATACTCTTGATGTTCTGGCTATAAGAATTCAATGCGATGTGCGCTGTAATGAACATGTTTTTCAAGTGTTAAAAGAAGCATTCCATTGTCTTTGTTTTCTGAAACGAACCCAAAATTACTTCAGGCCTTCTGATCGCTTTAAAATCTATCCTATCTACATCGGACCGAAGATGGAACACAACACCAAACTATGGACAGGAGCTTCAGTTTATCTTGGAGCTACTGGACCGTGTAAAAAGGAGAGCATTAATGCTCATTCATAAAAGAAGGGTACTCAATGGACATGCCCACTTTGCAGAATGATTGGCGTTGAATTTTTTGAAAACTTCTCGTAACGAGTTTAAACAGATAAATTATGATCTTGTTGCTTTACAAGCTAAATTTTCTAAATATGGTGAACCTTTCTACCTCAACCTTTCTACCTCAAACTTCGCTCTCAACGATTTCTGAACCTTTGAATCTGGTTGATATGAATGCTGTTTCCCCTTTACCATCTACTTCTATAAATTCAACTGCGGCTCCTCCGGTTGAATTTGTCACTGCCACTCCGGTTATAAATTCTTCCCCGATGCCTTCTTTTAACTTTACTACCTCAATTGTCCCAAAGCGTGCTCTAAGATATTCATCTAAGAGTGCTGCTCCATTGAACGATCAGGTAAACAATGTTTCTGAAAAACTGGCTTCGGGACCTAAAAAGTTGATCGTCGTGAAACCACGAAAGACCATTTTTGTTTCGCGTCTTGCTCGGGATACAACTGCCGATGACTTATTATTCAAATGTCAAAAATCGATGAGGGCTTGGATATCCTGTGTTTTAAAGTTAATGCTGATCTAAATCGTAGCATACCCTCAATCAGGTTGATTGTCCCATGTGAGATATTTGATAAAATCGTTGACCCTGAATTTTGATCTACTGAGGTTTTAGTTCGCGAATTCGTTTACAGGGAAAATCATAGATTAAAGCCAGCGGTTCTCCCTTCTAATGTCCGAAATCAACTAAATCACCGGGAAACTAACGTTTCGAAGGTCATGTAAAATATGTGTTACTTATCAGAATGTGCATGGACTTAATACAAAGCTTGCTAACTTTTATAATAATAGTTTTGATTGGGATTTCGAATTTAATGGGAATTTACTTGATACGTAGATTATGTCGAGTAAATTTCAGATATTTCGACGTAATATAATATTAAAGACCCGATATGAGGTTCTAATATGTGTCAAAGCTATTTTCCCGAGTAAAACTACTTATACCATTTGTTCCTATATTCCCCCATGCTCTGTCACCACAGTGTATGATGCTCATGTTAATGCGATTTCCTCTGTAAGTAATTGTCGAAACATCGAAACATAATTGGTGATTTCAATTTACTAACATATTATGTCATTATTCGTCTGATTATTTATTTATTATTTATTTATTTCATTATTAGCTTACAATTAAAATTACAAGGTAATATATATTTAAGAGCAATAGCTGCATAGGCCTTCAGCTCTGTATGTGTTATAAGTTACGTACTAGTTATAAAGTCTAAAGTGATTTTATGTAAGATTATAAAAATTTGATTCTTTCAGAAAATTTATAATTTTTGTAATATTTTCAGGAGAGGAATTTGATAAGGATTTTATCGGATCTTTATTATTAAAACATATATTTCTTTTATTGTTAAATTTTGGACAGTTTTGGAGCATATGGGAAGCGTTTGGAGTAGGTAGTAAGCAGTTACAGATGGGGGGAGTTGGAAGATTTAAAAGATGTCCATGAGTGAGTTTGGAGTGACCGAGTCTTAGTCTTTCATATTTTATTACGTCCAGTCTATTGCAACCAGAGATATTATTTTTCAGAAAACAGCGAATATCTTTCATTTCGTGGTTTACCGTTTTGTACCAGGTTGGTGTTCTGTTAAATAGTATTTGTTTGTATTTCCGTTTTAAATTTTCCATGATAAAGTTATTCCAGTCTTTGTAATTATGATTTGTTGATATATTCGTCTGATTATCGTTTATTCCATCTACAATATTTACCTTTTATGACACACTTCTTGCAATTATGTCTGATCTGGGGGGTATTTCAGATAAACTGTGTTTTAAACTCAAACAAAAAAATGTTGGATCTAGTTTTTGTGAATAATGTTGAAAGTTTTATAATGAATTTCATTGACCCAATATCCTTACCTGAAGATGGATATCACCCTACTCTTGGCATATTTCTTGATGTTGGCCAAGAAGAGCCTATAACGGGGCTAAATACTGCGAAGAGTACATTATTTTGCTTTAAACGTACTGATTATAATAATTTGAAAGAACTGCTTTATCAATTTTTTATAACCGGCTCCTTAATACTTGCACTATGGACTTTCTTTTGGTAAAATTTTATGATATTTTTAACGATTGTTTTTCTAAATGAATTCCTCTTTCCCATCAGAACTTTGAGCATACTGGTCCTCCGTGGAATCCAAAGGAATTGTCGGGGCTAAAAAACAGAAAGTCTCGCATTTTTAAAAGATACGCAAAATCCTGCTCAACTTAAGATTATGCTAAACATTCTACCGCTAGCGCTGATTATAATTCACTGAATAATAATTGCTATAAGAAGTATTTCGATAATTTAAAGTCCTTCTTTGAATTCGTACGTGTTAAACGCAAATGTTTGCAATGATAATTCAGCCTCTGATTATTTTGATATTACGAATATGTTTGCTGGTTTTTTCCAGTCCACGTATAGCAATTCTATTTCAGATACTCTAACCGTTGCTAACTATTCATATTTAATAAAAGTTGCATCGGTATCAAATATTCCGCTCTTTGATACGGAAACAGTTTTTAAGTCTCTAATTCAGTTTAAATTTTCATACAAGACTGGTGCTGATGGTTTTCCATAAAGTGTATTTTCAACAGTCTTTTGCATATTGCTTATTTTCCTACTTTTTGAAAAGTATCATTTATTATACCTTCGTATAAGTCAGGTGGTAAGAGGAATATACTTAACTATAGGGGAATAGCTAAGCTAAGTGTTATTCTTAAGTTATCAACTAAAGTCGACTATGTCTCCATGTTAACATGGCTTTTTAAAATCAAGATCAACAGTTACTAATCTTCTGGAATTTTCGACTCATGTTTTCAAAGGTTTTATTCCATGGTGAGCAGACAGATGTGATATACACTGATTTTAGTAAAGCTTTTGATAGGGTGGATCATAATATTTTACTTCTCAAAATAAGAGTCATTGGCATATATGAATCTAATTTTGTGGATTGAATCGTGTCTCACGTTTAGATCTCAAAGGGTCATGTTTCGCAATATGGAAACTAAAATTATAAGAATTAATTTTGGCGCTCCCCAAGGCAGTAATTTGGGCCCGTTATTTTTTTTACTATTCGTAAATGATCTTTCGACTATAATTTCGAATTGCAACGTCCTTATGTATGCAGATGATGTTAAGTTATTTCACAGTTTCAATGATATAAAAGGTCATATTGCTCTTCAGCGTGAGCTTGGCTTATTATTTGAATGGTGTAATGTGAACTTGATGAAACTGAATCTTAAGATATGTAAACATATGGTATTTCACTGAAAGGGGATCATTTCTAATGAGTATTGCATTAATGGAATAATAATATAATAATATTGCATTATTGGATACCGTTCAAACATTTCTGGACCTTGCTGTAATTATGGATAGGAGACTTGACTTTATTATCATATTAGTATGATTGTTAACAAGGCAAGCTCTACTATTGGTCTCGTTAAAAGATGGGCTAAGGAGTTTTCAGATCCATATGTTACTAAACAACTTTATACAGCACTTGTAAAACCAATTCTTGAATATGCATCAGTAGTATGGAATCCATATTATCAGGTTCACGCCAATGCAATTAAGTCTGTGAAGAAAAAGTTTTTGCAATTCTGTCTACGTAGTTTAGGTTTGAGTTATGATGACTTACCATTATATACTAATAGACTAAAGCTTATCAGACTTCCAACTCTTGAGAGTAGGAGGACCATGTTGGGTATTATCTTTGTTTTCAACCTTGCGAATGGTGACGTTGACTTGGAGTTTCTTTAATAAAATTTAAATTTTAACATATCTTGCAGATTCATAAGACATTTTAATCCGCTTCATTTGTCATGATTATAATGCGTTACACAATTTCGTTGATTTTAATTGTAATGTATTGAAATATAATTGAATAATATAATTGAATATCTCATTTAACTATTTTTTTGTTCTTTATGTTTTTATACCCTCCACTCCAGTGTGCAGAGGGTATATATAAGTTTGTCATTCCGTTTGTAATAATTAGAAAAAAAAATCTGGACCCCATAAAATATATATATTTGTGATCCTTATAACAAGCGGAGTTCATATAGCGATGTCCGTCTGTCCGGCTGTCCGTCTGTGGAAATCACGATGACGGCTTCAATCGGGTAGATAGGGTACTCGTTGGTATAAATAATGATTCACTAACACCCTGAAAAGTTTGCTGTTCAAAATCGTCCAAATCGGTTCATCTGGTCCGAGAATTGAGCGAAGAAGTAAAAAAAAGTCCTGAGAAAGCATGATTTGAATATGTGTTCTTATCACGATAACGCTCTCAATTGGACAGCTAGGGCGCTCGTTTTTAGTGAGAATGATTCACTTACATCATGAGAAGGTTTCTGTTTTTTAAATTATGACAATTGGTTTCATAGGTGCCGAGAAATCACTGAAAAGTTAAAAAAAAATATGACGTTTTCCTATATTGTTTTCGTAAATTTTGTAATTTGTCACAGCTGTACATGTTGTTTTTGTGGTCGTTGCGTTAATAATATAAAAATTCATCAACATCAATATTTTTTTGTGTAATATTTAAGTTAATTAATTAATAAAAGGAACTATATAAAATCAATATCAATATTCTGCGATATTTATAACATCACAAAATGTTACAAATTGATACATACTACTGTTGCCAATATCAAGATACTATATATAATATTCATATATTCTGTATATGTATATCCATAAAAAGCACATATTAAAAAATAATTCGGTATTTTATTTTATTTATACAAAATTCTGAAATTTTTAGAGTTGCAAAAATAGTAATAGGTTTTAAGGGTTGTATTTTTAGTACATGTATAAACTCCGCATACTTGCATTCAAAAGTTTATAAACATTTACCCTGTAAAAATATTGGTGTTTAAAAAATACTATTTTTTGTCAGACGTTAAAAAAAGATGTTAATTACAATAAATTTTTAAATGAAAAATTTTTTGCATGAGTTATCCACATTAAGAATAATTGCGGAGCTCAGCTCAGTCAATGTGCAATGATCGAGCCTTGCCCTGGGAAAGATGCATTCATGCTTTTCTTAACACAAACGCCATTCCCAACCACCAAAAATTTTAGGCACGAGCTATTCACATTATGAATAGTCCGGAGCTCAACTCAATCAAAGTGCAATGATCAAGCTTCGCCCTGGGAAACATATATTCATCCTTTTCTTAGCACAAACCGAACTTCTTATGGCACATTAAAAATAAACCAATTGAGAAGTACAATTCATCATTACGCTGTATTATAATACTATTTTCTTATTTTACTGGTAGGTAGTAAACAAAGTGATCGTATCATTGTGAAGGAAATAGAATTGAAATTGTATGCAGATTTGTTTTACTTAAAAAAACCTGCTTCTACAGAGACTGAATAAAATCCCAGCAAGCATTTTATGCAATAAATGATCATAAAACAGTCATAAATGCGCTCTTTTGCTGATCACAAAATATTCTTTTGTTGGGAGGAAATATTACCTTAGCCGCGAATCTTCTTGAGAGTCCTTTTTATCCGCTTTTCTGATCAGTTTCGACTCATTTTTGAGTCATATTTAATGTTATTTTTCTATAAGTCACTTTTTAAGAGTAAGCAAAAATCATTTTCTCGTCTTTTTCTAACAGCGCATGTGATTAATCAGTTTTTAAGCATCAAAAGTGCTCGAAGAAGACACAGTAAGGTAATTTTTGTTAAAACAATCTTCGAAATGATGACTGGTATATCGTATATTTTTATTAACACACACACATATGCATAGCAGCACCAGTAAACCGAACTCTAATCGGCTTCTTATATGTATACAGCCGAACAAAAACGAAAATACTCACCAAAGAGTAAAGTAAGCAACAATTTCATTCAGTCTTATGGAAGCTTTTGAACAAAGCAGGTCTATGTCGCGTTGTCTTGTGAAATTTTTACATTGTTTTTTAATTGGTACTAGTGATGCCAGGAGATTTTTTCAGAAATCTCTAGGCTTATGAAAAAAATTCTCTTTTTTCCCTACACCCACTTTTTCCCCTACACTACTTTTTTCAAAATTTATTTTTAATTTGTACATTTTCAATTTCAATTATGTAAAAATAACATAAAAACGAAGAAAAAAAAAATATAAAAAATAAGTTAAAAATATCATGAGAATTACATAAGAATAATATAAACAAGTAAGAAAATTATAGTCGGTCTAGACCGACTATACGATACCCTATACCATGCGTTTAGAGACCCTATCTCTCAGGCACAACAAACAAGATATAGAAAATTAGCATAAACCAAATTTGAGTGGGATTTTTATTAATTTTTTCAGCTGCAGATATGAAAAAGTTCATATCGGATGCTATATCTATATGGGGACTAGGCCCAAAAATGGACCGATCCTGACCATGTTTGGTGAAGTCTCTTGTATTTTGCAAAAATATATACAAACAAAATTTGAGAAGAATCAGTGCAATATTTTTGTTTTTTGCTAGATTTAAGTGAAGATCGGGAAGCAGCTCTATATGGGGCCTATGACTAAGAGTTGTCCAATAGGGATCATTTTTGGACTGGTGATTAATAGATGTAATATATATATACAAACCCAATTTGACTAAGATTTGAATGATAATTTGGATCTTATGGCAATATGTGTTGATTTCATAGGGGTCATTTGTATGGGGGCTAGGTCTGAACATGGACCGATTCTCACCAATTTCGACAGCGTTCATCCCATGGCTGATAAAGGATCAAATGCCAAAGTTCGTCAAAATATATTCATATTTGCGACCTGCAGTTTGATTACAAGCTTTACATGGACACACAGACGGACGGACGGACGGACGGACGGACATCGTTAAATCGAATCAGATAGTGATTCTGATTCGATCGGTATAATTAAAGATGGGTGTAGGTCAAGTATTTTTGGTTGTTACAAACATCAGCACAAAGTCATTATACCCAAACCACATAGTGGTATAGGGTATAAAAACTAACAGATATTATAAAAAAATATAATTCATCCTTTTGATATGGCTAGAAGTGCATTTAAAATTTACAAAATTAATTAAAATGGCTTGCAAATGAGATGTTATAACTCAAACAGAATAATTGTTCTTGGTTTTAAAAGATTTTTTATAACAGTGGTTATTAGCATGTATACTTAGATCTGATTTATCGCATTTTAATATGTTTTCACAAGCCTTGCATCTGCATTTATAGTCGTCACCTTTGACCTGTTCCAGCCATCCATTAGCTTCTCGTTTCTCAACTAACTGAAGCAAAATATTTATTTCTTGTATTTCTTTGTATTTCAAAAAAGTGTTTTTTACTTGTCATTGTTATTAAAGAAGCCACATATTTACTTTCTTCATATTATAGAGTTATTACCAGGCTTAAAAAAGACTTTAAAGTTTAAAATTGAAAAAAATTATGCGATATTTAACAAATACATTGAAAATAGTTTTGCCTTGTATCAGTATAATGTTCAGATATTAACTAAAAAAAAAATAATTTGTTAAATATTTTCATCTTAATTATCTTAATTAATTTAAAGACACAAAGATAAATTTAATACAATAAAAACAAGTAAGAGTTCAAAGTTGATCTATGCGGACTCACAAATGTGCCCTATACTAATAGTTCCGGAAAATTGAAAAGGATTGTAAAACATATAATGCACCTTTATATTAAAAAATTTAAATTAAAAAGAAAATTACAAAATAAACCATTTACATGGTTAAACATAATATTGTTTGTAATTATCTGGATCAGGTTAGTATTTAAAATGGGATAAATTGGGTGTCATTGTGCAAATTTATGACCTAAAATATGTAGACACCTCTATAAAATGCTGAAAATTCAGAGCATTTGTTGTAATAATTCAGTAAAAGGTTTATCAAATTGTTTACATTTTCAAATATTTTATTTACATTTGTTACAAATAGTGCAAGAAGTACAGATATTAATGTAAACGTAAAACCTAGGTGGAGGGTATCAAAGATTCAGCATAGCCGAATTTAACACTCTTACTTGTTTAAGTTTGTCTATTCCTAATACCAGCTGATGACATAGTCTGTAGCTGATTTACAACCACTCAATCTAATTTCCAGCTCTTGTAATCCGCCATGGTTCGGACCATGATATATACGCGGTCCCCACATTACGGGGACGTGCCCCCTCGGTCGGGTGGGGTGGGTAAGTGTAAGATGGGGTTCGGTCGTTAAAAAAAATCTATCGACTCGTCATAAAATCGTTGGAATATTGGTTGGTTTTATAGATATTATCATGGGAAATGTTCTGCCGACATAATTAAACTTATTTCAAGTGCCTGAGTGTCGGCTCGTACTACCCGCTTATATAGTATATCATATCCGTTTGTAATCTATTATCCATACAACGAATCACAGAGAAAATTTCCTACTGCGATGTCATCTGTAAAACCAACAATTTCTAATCCTCTGGTACTTCTAGGCCGAACACCCCATCATACATGATGTTCCACAATGAGGGTCCTAAAACCGAGCCCTGGGGAACTCCTACCGAAACGATGTACGGCTCTGTACCCTGAGAAATGGGCCTTAACAATTCGTATCAGGTAGTCTGGCACATTTATGTTTCGCAACGACGATATGATATGCTTCCATCCCGTAGAGTTGAAAGCGTTTTTTTTATCCAAAGTAATGATGGCGCAATGGTAGTGCCTTTGTCTTCAATTGCCACCTGGCTATACATATTACAATGTTGATCGCGTCGATTGTGGAGTTTGCCTTTCGAAAGCCATACTGTCTTTGCGATATACCTCCAACTACTTCGACGGCCCACAGTGGACCATTTCACGAGAAGGCGGTCAAAAATCCATAACTTTTGATTGGATTGGAATTTTGATATGCGGTTTTTTTGTGTGGTAGGAAGGACTTTATAGTCTTTAATGTTTGCTATAAAACGTAAATATCGACTGATAATAAAAAAAAAGATATGGAGGGCTTAAAATACATTTTCAGGTTTAGTGAAGTGTTAAAAGGTTTTTTTATATAATGTCTTATTTTTTCAGTTAATTTTATAAACAATACTTCACAAGGGCCAAAGGTTGGCTTTTGAAAGAGCCCGAGTTAAAATATAATTTATTAAGCAGCGAACGTAAAAGTTACGTTCAAGTTAAGTTCAAGATAGAGAAGTTCCAATGAAAAAGTCGTATGGTTTTACTTTAAAAGTTTAAAATTTTATAATTTTTTTATTGTCTTTTTAAATATTTCTATATCAGTTTTAATTGTAAATTTTTAAAATACATAAATTTTTAACTCAAGAAAAATTGTTAACTATATAAAAAAGAGTATAACTTATTGTTAGTCTACTGAAAAACTACTTTAAATCAAACAAATTTAGTATATATATCTTCGAAATAGCCTTGATTTTCATTTTCTAGAAATTATTTAGCTTCTTCGTCTAATTCAATAGAGGCAGTTTTCCATTTTTGTCGAATGTTGAACATATATGGATCTGAAATGCACAAAAAAATAGTGATAAGGTATTCAGTAGTGCAACATCTGAACATTTTTCTTATGTTGTGCTCGCGAAAGAGTCTGTAGTCCTTGTTCCTTTTTTCTTGGGCTTCTTCAGATAGATCTCCTATTGGTAGCATATTGTTTTGAATTATTTGTTCCCCATGGTACAAAATTTTATGAACTGTGGATGGCATATGTCTCCAAGAGTATTTTTCGTTATGATGTATAGCTGTTTTATTGGTGTACTCTCTAACATTTTTTGCATTTATCTTTCTGCTGCATGTTAGTACTTGTAGTACGATTTTGAATCGTCTTATTGATTATGATCTACACCTGTGATAGATGCTGCAGGATGGGAGGAAAATCTCCTTGCAGTATTTCCATCATTTGAGTTTCCTTCTCCTTGTTTTGGTTGGTCGATTATGAGGCTGTAGATATTTTTCTTGAATTTGTTTTTTTGCTTTCTTTTTTTAATATTCTTTGTTTTTTCACTGTTTCGCTAATGGACCAAATTCCAAACCATAACCCAATTTAAGAATATGCTTCATAAAACGATTTCTAGCATGAAAAGAGGACATTCCAAATTCAGAGGCTTCCTTAAAACTATCGTCTTGTGTTGGGGGTTGGCTTAATTGATTTGATGTCTGTTGGCATATAATGCAGCTTGACGATGACTTTGTTTCGGTTAAAGCTGTGCAACTTTTCCAGCAATCATTGTGAGACACATTTTAAAATTTACCTTTCATCAAATATAAATATTATTGGTTGAAGTTCTTTAATTTGATTTTTAATTTTTTGAACTTCTTCAGTTATGACATCTTTTGTTTCCTTTTTGAATGCAAATTTACTTTGTTGAAGAAGGAATTTCTATTTCAATTTCTAGTTCACGGCTCTAAACCGCTATAAATTTTTGTTAAGCGCAATGGAACGAAAGATACCATAAATAAATTAGCATCTGATGAATTTTCAGCATTAAATTGCTTGTATTGTTTCTGACCAGAAGATCCATCACATCCCCATTTAGAAATTAAAGTAATGCCGCCATTTCCAATTTTTTTAAATGATCAGTATCAATCGTATTTGGCAATCGTTCTGAAGTGTGTTCTAGGAAATCTTGCAATTTTATTTCTGTTGAACTTGAAGTGACGCTAATAGCAGATTGTGAAGGTAAGCATTCTTTTTTGGCAAAAACTAAATCTCGATACTCTCGCAAAATCCCACAATTCTATTCATTGGTTCGCTTTCGCAATTCCTTATATTGATTTTTGGTCAACTTCAAATACAAAAATAGGGTGAACGCTTTTTCTGGATTAAATTTGTAATCTTCAGTTGGTGTAGAAGCGCTTTTCAAAACCTCTTTGTGCGCCTTTAGCTCGCTTGTACAATCTTTCAATTTTACCGTTTCCTTTTTCTGTCAGTATAAAAAACAAATAAACTCACGCAAAAAAACTACACCGGTGCGACCAACTTTTGTATTCACAACACACAGGCGGACGGACGGAAATCGTTAAATCGACTCTGAAAGTGATTTTGAGTCGATCCTTATAATAAAAGGTAAAGGTCCAATAATTTTGGTAGCTACAAACATCAGGGCAAACTCATTATACTCTAACCACATAGTGGAAAACTTCTGTATTAATAAATTTTGCAAAAAATATCTCACCTTGGGTCAGAAAAATTGTTCTGGTGCACACGGGTGGAAACTGGTGGGTCTAAAATGGGGTATAGGAGTGTAGGGGAGGGTTCGGACTGCAGAAGAGTGCAAGTTTTTTTTGATGGCTTTTGATGGGCAGGAGTTATGCTCTATTAAGTAGGAGATTTTCGGGATTTTTTTTTTTTAATTTCCAAACGACTCCGTGATTTGATATTTCTAACACTAATAGCTTAGAGGTTGCAAAATTATAAAAAATTTATTTTACTTTAAAATATTTTAAAACAAAAAAGTTACAGTCAATTAATAATTAAAATTTACAAAGAAATTTTAAATTTTAGCAAAATACTGAGAAAGTCCATTTTTGAAAACCCTGTTCGCTGTGATATAGTTGAAATATAGTCACAATTTTTTGGCTCGCGAAGTTCACTGGTATTTACTTTCAAATGAATAACATAACTTTAAAATCGGTAAACATAAGAAAATGATATTTGACCGCCTTGTCAAAATATGGTCCTCATAATCCTCTCCAGAAATTTGCCTATCGTATCCAGGAGGCATATAAGTCTATATGGCTCAGGTTCTCCTAGTGTTTTACCGGTTTTGGGATCAGGATAAGTTTTTATTTCTTCCAGCTATTACAGAATATGCCGTCTTCCAGGCTTTTGTTGAAAACTTAAGTTTCTGAAGGCAGCTTTTAGTGTCACATTGGGAATGCTTCCAATCCTGGAGCTTTGTTATCCCCCAACCCTTGAGAAGAGGCTCAGAATTTCCTTCTCCGTCACCTCAATCAGTTGTGGGGATGGCGTTTGATAATCGTCTACGTATTATTCCCGTTCTGGGAATGAAGTTTTCACTATTATGCCTATCAAATCTAGGTAATTTGGGCTGATATTTTCCCCTTTAAGCGTGACATAATCACACGATATGCCCAAGGGGTTCACATCAGTATCGTTACATAGCTGTTTAAAACTTTCCGATTTGCTCCGATTTATGGCTTTTGTAAGTTCTTCCTCGCCTGGTGCTAGGCGTCTCTCCTGGATATGAAATTCGGCCTTGCTCTGCTTCTCTGGCATTTTCTTCTAGTCTTCAGACACTCTTTCTTTAGTATGGCTATATTGTCATTCCACCAATAATTTTCGGTTTTTCTCTTACTCATTCTTTTCTTTGGTATGGAAGTATCACATGCCGTTTTCAGAGCCTCCTGATTTGGTCTGCCATAGGTGCACCACAGCTACCGTAGAAGTTATGGCTTGGTGATCTTTATGGGTATAGCGTTCACTCGCTTTCGATTCTATGTCTCTAGCCAGGAATGTACTTACAAATGTAAGATCAACAATCGAACAGTAACCAGCTCTTCTAAACGTTTTGTTAGTCCTCTGGATTCCCAATATATGGACCATGGAAAAGCATTCAAAGAGAGTCATCTTGGACCTCTCCTATTCTTGCTGTTTATTGATGATCTTCCAAGGTCTATTCAATATAGTAAGGTCGTTGTACAAATCTACCCTTATAAATCATGAATACAGTATACATCTTCAGTCTGAACTAAATAACTTCTACAAATGGTGTATGTCGATTTAATGGAATTAAATCTTAAAAAATGTCAGTATATGACCTCTAGTTATTCGACATTTTCGAACGACCATGTCATCCATGGTACAAAACCAAACTTAGTTGATACATTTATAGCTTTGGGAGTTCACATCGATAAAAGACTAAGCTTTAATTCTCATGTACCAATGACTGTTAATGAGGCAATTGTTTGTTTTTAAAACGTTAGGCAGAGGAATTTAATGAACCGTATGTAACAAAAAATCTATTCACTTCTGTAATCTGCAATCCACAGTACAATGTCTTCATCAAACAGCTTGAATCAGTTCAGAAACAATTCGTGCTATTTTGTTTTCGAAATTTTCGGTGGAACTCGGAATTAAGACTCCCACCGTATCTTAATCGTTTGGCCCTGATAAAACTTCCAATTCTGAGAAGTAAAAGGATCATCTTAAGTGTAACATTCTTCCTCAAGTTAGTTCAAGTAAATTGGATTCTGAATGCCTTCTTAGAAAAATTTGTATAAATGTTCCCAACAAACAACTTCGATCTTATAAAGCTGTAATATATTTAAATTTTGCTTTGCTGTTGTTATTTGTAGCTGAATTAAAAAAATAAATAAATAGTAGGTAGCTATTGAAATTGGTGAAATCGGTTAATATCCAGATCTTGTCCCCATTGACTACATTGATAATAGTGTAAATCGCGTTACGTATATTACACTTATTAATCAATAGCCCTATCATATACCCTTGGGACCATTCGGAGTCAAGGTCCCCACATAATACCGGCCAAATTTATTTTATGCTAATTTTCTATATCCAATTAATTGAACCTAAGAATCTTTCTTAAGATCATTGTATAAGGTATCACTTAGTCGGTCTTGAGCGACTATGATTCTTTTACTTGTTTGTGATTATTTTTTTTTTTTTCTTATAAGAAAAGTAAAATTACGATAACGTTTAAAAACATATCTTGTGGCAACATGTTGTCTATGTCATCATTCAAATTTATATAACACTAGCTGGACCCGGCAAACGTTGTTTTGCCCTCAATGAATTTTTATTTTAGTTAGAATCTGTATATACCTATATAAAATGTGTGACGAAGATCTCCAGATAATAAAATGAGAGCTTCACCAAAAAATCTTTCATTGCCTTTCAAATCTTTTATCAAATCAAATCACAATGTTTGTGAGCCATGGTACATTCATCCCAAATAAAAATACTGCATTTTTGCAGAACTTTTGCCATACCGGAATGTTTTTTGATATTACAGACGGCATTCTCATTTTTTTGTACGTTTAACGGTGATTTGAGTGCTGAATGAGCTGTGCGGCCACCATGCAATAATGTAGCGGCTTTTTCCTTCTTTTTCGTTAGAATATTTATATATAAAAACGTTGGTGAGTTTATTTATTAAAGTTTATATAAATTTGACAACTCATTATTTTTCGAACGACAGCGCCATCTACCGGGTCCAATAAAAAAACGTTTCTAACATACATATATGTACATTCTTAGTTTCATTAAAATCACACCATAAATAAGAATATTCGAAATAACTTTACCCAGCGCCACCTATCGGGTCCATTTATACATACAAAAATTTCTTATGACGAAACATACGTTCATTCTGAATTGCAGTCAAATCGCGCTGAAAGTAAAAATTTTTGTTTTTAACTTGACCCCAACGCCAGCTAGAGGGTTAAAACTAAAAAAAAAAAACACAGAAGAGCTCGAACCGAACCTATGCTGGAAATCCTACCTCGACAGCTCTTATGGTTCCGGAGATCATTCGTTACAATCAAATGCATCAACGTTTTTATATATACGCCACGCCCCTTTGCTCACTAACAACTTTATATAGCTAAGGTCTTATTATTTCGCAAAAATATCCTTTCGTGAAAATTTCATGACGATCCTCCCAGTAGTTTAGAAGATATTACGATTTTTTATTTTTCTAAAAAGGGGCGTGGTCCCGCCCACTTTTCTTCTTGTATGTATATCTATTCATGCTAATACCATATGTACCAAATATGACTGCTGTAGGTAAAAAAATTCCCGTGATATGACTTTTTCAAATTTTGGGTTATATGGGCGTGGCACCGCCCCTTTGTCCAATCAAAAATTTATATAGCATATTATTCCTTCCAGAGCCACAGTAACACGCTCTGAAAATTTCAGGAAGATCGGTTCTTTGGTTTGGCCTCCTATAAAGCACAAACAAACACACATTCATTTTTATATATATAGATAGATTGAAAGCAGATTAATTATGATTTAAGGTAAAATGGGGCGAAAAAGGGGGACTTGGTAATAAAAAAATGTATGGCTACCTTACCTGTAGATAAAAAGTGTATAAAACTTTAGATAAATACATATTACAAAAAAATTATTTTGTATAGCAAACATTGTTAGTGGTATAAGTAAAAAAAAAGGGGGCGGTGAAATGGGCGTGGTTCATAGTTATATGGCGACGTTAACAGTATTAAGAGCAATATACTACCAAATAAAAAAATCCGTTGGAAGGAACAAATTTGTACAGAGAAAAAAAAGTTTAAAACTTTCAAACAAAATTTGGCGTGAAAAGGGGCGTGAAAGGGGGCGTGGCGTAAGAAATGTTTATTTCTACCTCGCCTGGAGTATAATGTGTATACAATTTGAAGTAAATCTGTTAAAAACTATATGGGAGCAATTACATAATTTTAAAAAAGTGGGCGTAAAAGTGGGCGTGGTCAAAAAAAAAGTACCCTATTAATCATGCCAGAGTCCCAGTTAAATGCTGTAAAAATTTCAGGAAGATCGGTCCAGAGGTTTGGTCTCCTATAAGGTACACACAAACAAACAAACAAATAAACAAACACACATTCAATTTTATATATATAGATTATTTCAAATAAAATCAAATTGTATTCAAACAAGCATTTTAAGAAAAACGAATGAAAGAATGAATAAGAATCTTTTTTGAAATTGAATAAAACTACAAATCGAACAAGTAAGAGTGTTAAATTCGGCTATGCCGAATCTTTGATACCCTCCACCTGGGTTTTACGTTTACATTAATATCTGGACTTCTTGCACTATTTGTAACAAATGTATATAAAATATTTGAGTATGTAAACACTTTGATAAACCTATTACTGAATTATTACAACAAATGCTCTGAATTTTCAGCATTTTATAGAGGTGTCTACATATATTAGGTCATAAATTGGCACAATGACTCCCGATTTATCCCATTTTAAATACTAACCTGATCCAGATAATTACAAACAATATTAAGTTTAACCAGGTAAATGGTTTATTTTGTAATTTTCTTTTTAATTTAAATTTTTTAATATAAAGGTGCATTTTATTTTTTACAAACCTTTTCAATTTTCCAGACCTATTAGTATAGGGCACATTTGTGAGTCCGCAAAGATCAACTTTCAACTCTTACTTCTTTTTATTGTATTAAATCTATCTTTGTGTCTTTAAATTAATTAAGATAATTAAGATGAAAATATTTAACAAACTGTTTTTTTTAGTTAATATCTGAACATTTTACTGATACAAGACAAAACTAAAACTGCCAAAAATTTCAGTCAAAACTATTTTGATTGTATTTGTTAAATATCGCATAATTTTTTTCAATTTTAAACTTTAAAGTCTTTTTAAGTCTGGTAATAACTCTATAATATGAAGGAAGTAAATATGTGGATTCTTTAATAACAATGACAAGTATAAAAAAACACTTTTTTGTGCATTACATTAAAATATTATAAATTTGAACATAATTAATTTTAGAAACATAATTAATTTTAGAAAAATGTCCGATTCGTTTTTCGATGATGCTGAAAACATATCAAAGAAATACAGAACATAAATCAGATCTAAGTATACATGCTTATAACCACTGCTATAAAAAATCTTTTAAAACCAACAGTATTGCCATAATTTGAAATTGTAAAGATGCTAAATTGCAAAAAAAAGATGCTTAAACGTACTGGATGCTAAATTCTTTTTTAAAATTTCATTACCTTTATACTGAAAAATTATATACTTATTAATAAATTCTTTGGTTTTTAAATCGAAAAATTAATATAAAACATATGTTTCGATTTATATTTTTTAAATTTTAATTAAAATTATTTTGGATTTCATCTGAAATTTTTATTAACATCAAATTGAGTTTATTTTAAACTTAAATTAAATATTATTAATTTTAGAGGGATTTTTTTTTTATTTAAAATATAACAGAAATTACATTATCAAAAGATACGATTATATTAGAATAATTGGTTTATGGAATCTAACATTTCTGTGATGTCTTCATCTTCAAGTTCTTCTTGGCTCTGATATTTTTCTGACGATCGACTCTTATCAACGACATCGGTATATTGTAAGTGTGACAGCACCGATTTTTCAATTTCAATCCTTCTTTTATACGTATTACAGAACATAACAACTCGGATTTTATTCTGTTCGAAGTTTGCTTTTAACTAAAGCCATTAAACTAAACAAACGTTCAACTTCGGCTTTTGAGAAAGACAAAACTAATATAGACAATACAAATATTGATAACTCCTAAAATGGATTTTCGCCAATAGAATTTTTCAATCCATAAAGAGGTTGTATTCAGTGTTGTATCCCAGTTTTGTTCTTTGATATAACTCCATTGGATTTGAATTTTTTCTGTTTCAGATGATATAAATTTAAACTCTTCTAATATATTGGTTATCTGTTCTTTTACCCGATTTAATGTGTTTTGTATTGAAAATTTTGGCATTTTTTTAATACAATAATATTTTTTGGCAATCGACTTTCAAATTCATTAAAAACTGTTGTTGGTGTTTACATTCTTCTATTTCAAAATGTTTTGTTATATTTGTTGAAAGAAACGAGCAGTGTGGTAAAAGGAGTAGTACACAAAATTGCTGTACTACACTTTGAGAAATAAAAACATATCAATACCATTAAAATTATATATTCAAAAATTATTAAAAAACAATATCAAAAAAAGATGCTAAAAGCAACTTTTTATTAATAAAAGATTCTAAGTTAGCATCTAGCATCTTTTGATAAATTTTGGATGCTAAACGACAAAAAAAGTTGCTAAATCTAGCAACTAAAAAGCTAAAACGGCAACACTGAAAACCAAGAACAAATATTCTGTTTGAGTTGTAACATCTCATTTGCAAGCCATTTTAATTAAGCTGCGTTCACACTATGTGTTTTGCTTGTGTTTTTCTTATTGTTTTAGCACGTGCAATTTGTACACATAGTGTGCACCCTTTCAAAAACTGTTTATGTACAACACATTTGGCAAAACATATGTAAATTTTTCAATTAGAGCAGGTTCTATTTTGGCATGACAACCATATTAAAATACAATACTGCTTGTGGCGAAAGAAAAACAGAGTAAATTATAAAGATAAATATTGAAAGAAAAATAAATTGTTTAATATTAATTAACAATTAAAAAATATATTACTTTATTTTTAACAATAACTTTTTGTAAATTCACAAATTAAATCAGCTGTTGTTTACATTTAGAGGTTATGTCATACGGAAATACATATGTACGTTTGATCGCAAAAATGATGAATTGTATGTAAAACGCCAATTTTGACACACACGCCGAATTACGTATGGATCGTAAAACTGAATTTACATATGGAAAATACACACCTTTAATTGTGTAAATTTTAAATGCACATCTAACCATATCAAAAAGATGAATTAAACAGAATTGCAAAAATATTTTCTTTATAATATCTGTATGTTTTTTATATTATTCTTATGTAATTCTCATGATATTTTTATCTTATTTTTTATTTTTACATAATTGAAATTCAAAATGTACAAATTAAAAATAAATTTTAAAAAAAGTAGTGTAGGGAAAAAAGGGAATTTTTTTTATAAGCGTAGAGATTTCTGAAAAAATCTCCTGGCATCACTAGTACCTATTAAAAAACAATGTAAAAATTCACAAGACAACGCGACATAGATTTGCTTTGTTCAAAAGCTTCCATAAGACTGAATGAAATTGTTGCTTACTTTACTCTTTGGTGAGTATTTTCATTTTTGTTCGGCTGTATACATATAAGAAGCCAATTTGAGTTCGGTTTACTCGTGCTGCTATGCATATGTTTGTGTGTTAACAAAAATATATGATATCCCAGTCATCATTTCGAAGATTGTTTTAACAAAAATTACCTTACTGTGTCTTCTTCGAGCACTTTTGATGATTAAAAACTGCTTAATCACATGCGCTATTAGACAAAGACTAGATAATGATTTTTGCTTTCTCTTAGAAAGTGATTTAGAGAAAAATTACATTAAATAAGACTCAAAAATGAGTCGAAACTAATTAGAAAAGCGGATAAAAAGGACTCTCAAGAGCGGGTAAGGTAATATTTAATCCCAACAAAAGAATATTTTGTGATCAGCAAAAGGGCGCATTTATAACTGTTTTAATAGCACATATGAGTCAAAAAGACTCTACATGATCATTTATTGCATAAAATGCTTACTGGGATTTTATTCACTATCTGTAGAAACAGGTTTTTTAAGTAAAACAAATCTGCATACAATTTCAATTCTATTTCGTTCACAATGACACGGTCACTTTGTTTACTAGCTACTAGTAAAATAAGAAAATAGTATTATAATACACCGTAATGATGAATTGTACTTCTCAATTAGTTTATTTTTAATGTGCCATAAGAAGTTCGGTTTGTGCTAAGAAAAGCATGAATATATGTTTCCCAGGGCGAAGCTTCATCATTGCACTATGATTGAGTTGAGCTCCGCGGCTATTCATAATGTGAATAGCTCGTGTCAAAAATTTTTGGTAGTTGGGAATGGCATTTGTGTTAAGAAAGGCATAAACGCATGTTTCCCAGGGCAAGGCTCGATCATTGCACATTGATTGAGCTGAGCTCCGCGGTTATTCTTAATGTGGATAACTGTTGAAACAAAATTTTGGAAATGGCGTTTGCCTCCGTTCCGACATTAAATAACAAAGTTTAAAAATTTATTGTAATTAACATCTGACAAAAAATAGTATTTTTCTAAACAACAATTTTTTTTACAGGGTAAATAAATATTTTATGGCTTACTACTACTTTTGAAAGCAAGTATGCAGGGTTTATACATGTACTAAAAATACAACTCTTAAAACCATACTATTTTTTCAACTCTAAAAATTTCAGAATTTTGTAAAAATAAAATAAAATACCGATTTATTTTAATATGCGCTTATTATGGATATACATATACAGAATATATGAATATTATTTATAGTATTTAGATATTGGCAACAGTAGTATGTATCAATTTGTAACATTTTGTGATGTTATAAAAATCGCAGAATATTGATATTGATTTTATATAGTTTCTTTTATTAATTAATTAACTTAAATATTACACCAAAAAATATTGATATTGATGAATTTTTATCTTATTAACACAACGACCACAAAAACAACATGCACAGCTATGACAAAATACAAAATTTAGGAAAACAATATAGGAAAACGTCATATTTTTTTTACCTTTTCAGTGATTTCTCGGCACCTATGAAACCTATTGTCATGATTTAAAAACAGGAACCTTCTCAAGATGTTAGTGAATCATTCTCACTAAAAACAAGCGCCCTATCTGAACTATTGAGGGCGTTATCACAAGAACACATATTCAAATCATATTTTCTCATGACTTTTTAATTCTTCGCTCAATTCTCGGGACCAGATTAACCGATTTGGACGATTTTAAATAGCAAACTTCTCAGGATGTTAGTGAATCATTTTTTATACCAAGGAGTCCCCTAGCTATCCGATTGAAGCCGTCATCGTGATTTCCACAGACGGACAGACGGACAGACGGACAGCCGGACAGACGGACAGACGGACATCGCTACATCAACTTCGCTTGTTATAAGGATCACAAATATATATATTTTATGGGGTCCAGAATTTTTTTTCTAATTATTACAAACGGAATGACAAACTTATATATACCCTCTGCACACTGGAGTGGAGGGTATAAAAATTCAGTTAATAAACTTGATATGTAGTCTAAATTTTAAATAATATAATACTTTAAGTAGAGTTATTTATTTTGAATAACTTTACCTGGACAGGGTGTTCCTTGTTTTCCATGTCAAAATCACCACTGTGAAACCGTGGTTACCAGAAGTTGCATGCCTTAATGTTGTATGTTATTCGAAGAGTTTCAGGAGCATGTTTTTGAATTGAATAAAGAAATCAAAACTTTAGAAAATTTTGTTAATTTGCCACGTACGTTGGCATGTTTGTACTTCAAAAAATTATGTTTTTTATAATCTGGCCAATTGGCATACAACAAACTAAAGCCGTATGAAGGAGCTTAAATAATTGTATATAAAAAATAAGCATAAACCAAATTTGATTGGCTTAAATAAAAATTTTTTTTCAAAATATATACATATTTGTGACCTGTTGTTTGATTACAATGTTTACATGGTAGACTATTTATTTTCGTTGGGGTTTCTTACAATATTATTTGTCCCTAGTTATACTCTCCACTCCAGTGTGCAGAGGGTATATGTAAGTTTGTCATTCCCTTTGTAATAATTAGAAAAAAAATTTGGACCCCATAAAATATATATATTTGTGATCCTTATAACAACCGGAGTTGATATAGCGATGTCCGTCTGTCCGTCTGTGGAAATTACGATGACGGCATCAATCGGGTAGCTAGGGTGCTCGTTGACATAAAAAATGATTTACTAATATCCTGAAAAGTTTGCTATTTAAAATCGTCCAAAGCGGTCGATTAGGGCCCGAGATTTGAATGAAGAACTAAAAAAAGTCTTGAAAAAATATAATTTTCTATGTTGTTCTTGTCACGATCACGCGCTGAATAGTGCAGCTACAGTGATCCTTTTTAGTGAGAATGATTCACCAAATTCATGGGAAGATTTCTATTTCAAAAATCATTAAAATCGGTGGAACAGGTCCAGGGAAATCTCTGAAAAATTAAAAAAAAAAAATGAAAAATATGATGTTTCTATATTGTTCTTGTTGTTATTCTAAATGTTGTGTTGTTGTCATAGCTGGACTTGTTGCTTTTGTGGTCGTTGTGGTAATAATATAATAAAAACTAAACCTATGTACATTTTTTTTATTAACTCTGGTTTGGCATCACTCTAAAAATTTGTTAAATCATTTCTGTTATTACCACGAGCCTGCTTGCAAAATTTCAGATCGAATGGCTCACGGGAAATTGGTTAAAATCGATCCAAAATTTTTTCGACAAGCAGACCCTACGAGTTAATATAAAGGGAGTAAAAATTCACCAACATCTAAAGCAAATAATGCTAAAATACCTAGTTGTTAATAAAAAAAAAAAAAACAATGTAAATATAGCAACAAACAAATTTTATGTATAAATTTATTTATAAATTTATATAAACATATTAAATAATACAAATAATATTATTATATTTTATATGTATAAGTTAAGGTAACAGCTTAACGACGAATATTTTTCAATAATATTTTGCTGACACTATGTCGACGAATATTTTCCATAATATTTTGCTGACACTATGTCTGCTAAAATAAATATTTTAAATTTGAAAAACAAAAGAATTGAATTACACCACACGCGCAGCATATGGTGCTAATTCGAAAAGACAATCATGCTTTTTGTTGAATATAACTAGAGGTGTTTTAGATTTTTAAGTCAGTTTTTAAGGTGATGTTGAACGGTAAATAAAGATGAAAATAAAAATTAAATATTGAAGAAAACTTAATTGGGGGCTCAACCGGGATAGCCAAATAAAAAACAAGTATCCTAATGATAATAGGAGAAAAGTGAAAAAAACAAATAAAAAACAAGTATCCTAATGATAATAGGAGAAAAGAACAAATAAAAAAAAACAAGTATCCTAATGATAATAGGAGAAAAGTGAACAAAACAACTATAAAAAAAAAAACAAGTATCCTAATGATAATAGGAGAAAAGAACAAATAAGAAAACAAGTATCCTAATGATAATAGGAGAAAGGTGTGAAAAAAAAAACAAATAAAAAACAAAAAAGAACAACATTAAAAACACAAAAACTTTGAAGTGCCAAAATTGAAATCTTAAAAACAATTGGTAAAAACAAACAAATAAAAATTAATAAAAAACAAGATTTACTAATAACTTTTTTAACACATTAAACTTTATAAAAAACCCGAACAAATTTTAATTTTTTCCAAAAAAAAACACCAAGCAACCGAAAAGCAAACAAGATTTACTAATAACCTTCAAATAACTCATTAAACATTATAATAAATTGAAACAAATTTTAATTTTTTCCGAAAACGGAAAAAGCACCAAAAAATTTAAAATTAATTAGTGTTACTGCCAACGCCGGGCAGCATCACCCCGGTACGAATGGAACTGGGTCAGCTTTAAAACCAGCTCAGCTTGAAATCAAGGTCAACTTTAAAACCAAGTCATCATTCCGAAGCAACTATCAGTGGGTCAACTATATGAATAATTATAATTAATTTTTACGTAAGTTAGATAAAATTTATATTCGATTTAAGGCTTATTGTTAGCTTAATTAAGTTGAGTTGTTGAAAGATCAGTGAGATAGTTTTTTTACATTAAAAATAAAATTTACAATACTTTAAAGATAAAGATAAATGATAAAAGATAGCGATTCCTTTTTATTAAATTTGTGGTAGACCGGAACGCTGGCTTATCTTGGGGAAATAGCAGAGGAAATAGACTATTTGCCAGGGGAAGAAAATTTAAGTAAGTCTTTGGACGATTTAGCTGACTTATTTCAGAATTTGAACATGGCAACCAGTGCCCAGATAACTGAATTGATTCAGGCCCAGACCGCCCCATTAAGGGAGGTCATAGATAGGCTTTCTCGGCAGTTGTCCGATATCGTTAATATTAATACGGTAACTGAATTCAAGGTACAGCACATTGATGAAAGTATCAAGTGCGACGAGCCTTTAGACGTTATCAAATCCTTGCCCAATTTCGATGGGAAGGGTTCATACGTAAGTTGGCGGGAGGCCGCCAGCAATTCGATGCAACTATATAAAAAAGGCAGCAGAAAATATTTCGCTGCACTTACAATTTTACGGAACAGGATTACGCAGGACGCTAACGATATTCTTACAAATCATGGAACGGTTTTGAATTTTGAGGCAATTATAAGCCGACTGGATTTTGCATACGCCGATAAGAGACCGCTACATCTTATCGAACAGGAATTAAGTGTCATGAGACAGGGTTCCTTGTCACTAATCGATTACTACAATGAAATAAATAAAAAGCTAACCGCTCTTATTAATAAAACTTTAATGACTCACGGTTCAGAGTCAGAATTAACAAGGGAACTTAATAAGAAAAATAGGCAATATGCTCTCAGGGTGTTTATCACCGGATTAAACGCTCCATTGGCCAATATAATTTTTTCATTATCACCAAGCGATTTACCAAGTGCGTTGGCGAAGGCTCAGGAGCTTGAGTCTAATAATATTAGAGCGAATTTTGCTTCACAATTTAACAGGACCATACATTATAACAATAATAATAATTATAATAAACAGCCTAATTCATTGCGTTTTCCACGAAACGGGAATAATTCACAGAACAATTATCGTCAGGTTCAGACCAAACCCGAACCAATGGATTTGGGAAGTTCGGTTTATAAGAAACCACCTCAGCCTTCCAATAACGTTCCAAAAACTAATTTTAACAACCAGAACAATTTTCAACAGGCCACAAAGCGTCCGTTTGTTAACTCTCAAATGAGTTATCAGCCTAATCAGAAGGCTCAGAGAATCAATAATATAAATGAAGATACTTTTTTAGAGACAGATCCATGCTGCCCTACATCGTCAGGACAGCAAGTAGTGGACGAAAACTCACAGTTTTAATTGACAGTGGCGCTACAAGCAGCTACTGCAGACCCGGAGTTCTTGCGAACAGAAGGGATTTAGCTATTAAGAAGAGAGTTAAGACTATCAATGGTTACACTCTCATTAATTATTATTACGAGGCAAGCCTTTTTGGAATTAATCAGAGGTTTTATGAAATTTCAAACCTGGAAACAGATGTGCTTATAGGTTACAATTTTTTGAAAAAGGCCAATGCAATATTGGACTTCAAACAGGGAACTATAACCTGTAGGAATTATTGCGAGAAATTTGTTAATTTCAAAGCGGAAAATATTGATAACAGTATTTCGGTGAGAAATCACAATAATAGGAGTGGTGACGAGAGTGCCGCAGAGGAAGGTGGGGAAGATTTAAAAATTTTAGGTGAAATTGTTGATGAAGATTATCATAGGGGATTGAATTCGAATGCCTCAATTGAAAATGATGATCATGAGATAATGGCACTTTCGGAACTACGCGACGATATACGCAAAACAGTGTCTAAGTTACACTCAAATATAGATTTAAATTTGCCGTTCAGAACGGATATTAGGGCGGAAATAGGTACTATCGATGAAAATCCGGTATGGAGTAAGCAATATCCATATCCTCTATCTGCAAACAGTTTTGTAAATAATGAAATACAAAAGTTACTAGAGACAGGTATCATACGTGAAAGCAGGGGTCCTTATAATTCACCTGTATGGGTCGTTCCGAAAAAGGGATTGAACGATGATGGGACACAGAAGCTCCGCTTGGTAATTGATTATAAAAAATTGAATGAGAAAACGGTATCTTATAGATACCCTATTCCGGATTGTAACGTTATATTGTCCAATTTGGGGAAAGCCAAATATTTTTCGACCATTGATCTCGAATCTGGTTTCCATCAAATCCTTATGAAGGAGGATGATGTGGGAAAAACCGCTTTTTCCGTTAATAACGGAAAATATGAGTTCATCAGAATGCCATTTGGTCTGAAAAATGCCCCAAGTATTTTTCAGAATACGATGGATGATATTTTGCGGAAGTTCATTGGTAAATTTTGTCATGTCTATATAGACGACATTATAGTTTACTCCAGAACTTTGGATGAACATAGACAACATTTGAATATGGTAATTAATACCCTAAAGGGGGCTAATATGAAAATCTCATTGGAGAAATCTAAATTTTTTAAAAGAGAAGTAGAATTTCTGGGCTACGTAGTAGCACATGGCGTAATAAGAACGGATCCCAATAAAATAGAAACAATTAAAGATTATCCACAACCACAAACTCTTAGACAACTTCGAAGTTTTCTAGGGTTAACGGGTTATTACCGAAAATTTATAAAGGACTATGCTAGGGTGGCGAAACCGTTGACTAACTTTCTTGCGGGGGAAAACGGTAGAATATCGACCAATATGTCAAGGAAAGTCAAATTAGAATTGGATAAGGAGGGAATTTCAGCATTTAAGAAATTAAAGAATTTGTTGGCTGATCAGGTGGAACTTAACCAACCCGATTTTGGGAAAAAATTTGTTCTTACGACTGATGCTTCCAATGCGGCCATCGGTGCTGTTCTGACACAAGGGGGCAAACCTATTATTTTCATATCGAAAACTCTGAATTCTACTGAACGCAATTACGCCACAAATGAAAAGGAGTTGTATGCTATAGTCTGGGCGATAAAAAATCTCAGGAATTATTTATATGGCGTGGCTGATCTGGAAATACACACAGATCATCAACCCCTTACTTTCGCGATTTCGACTAGAAATCCTAACGCCAAAATTAAGCGATGGATGTCTTTTATTGAAGAATATGCTCCTAAATTTATATATAAGCCAGGTGCAACCAATGTCGTGGCCGATGCACTTTCTAGACAGGTTTTAAATAATATTTCAGACAACGACTCTCTGCGGAGCACACAACATTCCGTTGAAAGCAGCGAAACATTTAATATTCCCGAAGTTAATAAACCACTAAATGAATTTAAACAACAAATTCTACTAAATAGGTCTAATTTTACACTTCATGAATCCCTTACAACCTTCGGTAGAACTCGCCATATAATAGACTTCGATACTAGGGAAAATTTGAAAAATATCCTCTTGGAATTTCTTAAGCCCAACCTAGTTACAGCAATTCATTGCACACAGGAAAACCTTTACGAATTTAAGGAAACCGTTAGAAATTTATTTGGAAATAAGTTTATTTTTACCAGAATACTGGCCATTGATGTAACCAATCAAGATGATCGATTGGATATAATAGGACGAACACACTCTCGTGCTCATAGAAGTAGTAGGGAAAACCATAAGCAAATGTGTGGGAGATACTACTGGCCTAAGATGTTAGACGACATAAAACAGTATGTTAGGCATTGCGATATATGTAATAAAGCCAAGTATGATAGGAAACCTATTAAACTTCCAATTGGAGAGGCTCCAATTCCTAAAAACGTGGGGGAGTTCCTTCACATTGATATATTTTATGCGCAGGGTCATAAGTTTCTCACTTGTTTAGACTCTTACTCGAAGTATGTGGTCATAAAACACATAGAGGATAAATTAAACCTTGGTGACAAAGTTCAAGAAATTTTACAGAGTTTTCCAAGTGCGAATAAACTCACCCTGGATAATGAACCGGGTTTTACAACCCCACAATTTAAGTCCCTAATGCGGAGATCTGGGATACAGTTGTATTTTTGCGATCCACGCCATAGTAAAACCAATGGCCAGGTGGAAAGAGTTCACTCGACTCTTGTCGAAATTGCGCGCTGTATTAAGGAGGAATTTCATATTATTGATACAGTGGAAGTATTCTATAAAGCTGCACAACAGTATAATTTAACGATCCATTCAGTAACAAGTGAGAGGCCTTTTGATATATTTTTCAACAAAGTACCGCATGACGATGTAGAAGATAAACTTCGAAAGGCACAATTAAAAATTTTAAATAGAAACAAAGTCTCTAAGGTGAAAACTTATCATCCAGATCAGGAGATTTATGAAAGGCTTATTGGTAAAAGAAATAAATTAGATAATAGATATAAGAAACAAAAAATTCAAGAAGATTTAGGTAATAAGGTTAAGGTTTTTAGCAGAAATAGAATAATTCATAAAGAAAACATAAAATCATAGGTTTTCTTTCTTTTTCACAGAAAATGATATTTGAACTGGTAATATTACTTACGATCTACAATTTCTGTCTATCCGAGGTACAGATATTTGACTATTCAAATTCTCAGCTTATCTCAATACATATGGGACAGGCTAGGCTACAAAATGGAAACTTCAAATTGATCCATGTTCTGAACTTGACAGATTATGAATCAACAATTAGTGAAATAGAGTCTGAGATCCATCATAAAGTTCCTAAAAATAGCACCATACTACCATTTCTTTTCCATGATGTCAAAAAAATAAGGGAACATATCGAAATTATAAAGCCTCGAAAAAAGAGCTCGATCAATTTTTTGGGCACAGCCTGGAAGTGGATAGCTGGTACCCCAGATCATGACGATCATAAGATAGTTACCGATCAAATGGCAGGGCTACTACAAAATAATGATAGACAGAGAATAATCAATAAGAATGTTGTGGAGAGAGTAAATTTATTGTCAAATTCAATGAATCATATCATCAAGGCTGTTCAATCTTTGGACGAAGTTAGAAGAACACATGAAGAAACATTAACAAATAGATTAAGAATTTTAAAAGAGGAAATTATTAATGTGGAATATGCCCTACAATGGTCAAAAGTAGGTATTATAAACTCATTTATTTTATCTGAGAAAGAGATAATGGAGGTTAGACAATTTTTAGATGAGGAAAAATTTCCTTACACTGATCTTCAACAAGCTCTAAGTTTTGCAACAATTAAAATTGCAACTGATAATGTAGCACTAATTTATATAATAAATCTACCTTCTATTGAAAATAATAACTGTGAAAAATTGTTAATAAAGCCTATAAAAATACAAGAAAAAATTGTTAAAATCAATACTGAAAACATAATTAGATGTAATAAAGAAATTTATGAAGAAAAAGAAAACTGTAAAGAATATAATGGGTTATGTATTTGCAATAAAGAAACCCTAATAGATATAAGTAAAACAAATTGTATTCCAGCTCTCTTATCCAGCAAAAATCATGATTGCGTTTTTATGAATAATCAGCATATTAATTCAGTACAGGAATTATCTTCCGGAACTATTTTATTAAATCAATTTAGAGGTATTATAAAAACCTCAAATAATGAAACGAACGAATTATTGGGTACTTATTTAATCAATTTTCATAACGATACCTTAACGGTAGACAACAGAACATTTGTTTCAAGAGAAATATCGGATTGGAAGCCGCTTCCGGCATTATTGCAACCAATGAAAAATAGTCAGGAAATTGAAGAAGTTCTTTCATTAGAATTAATGAAGGACTTGCAAATCAATAATATTGATGAATTGACATCGCTGTCATTTGGCAGTAAATTGATGTTTTCACTCAACTTTGGTCTTTTGATTATATTAATCTTTTTCATATTTGTAATAGCTTACAAACTTTGGTTTAAAAAGAAAATTGGGTTGACAGTTACGAACATAATAAATGAGCCCAATCCTCCTAATCTTGAGGAGCCAGGTACTTCACCTAAACTAAGATGTGAATTTCGTAGCATCAACGATCTTCCTATTCATTAAGAATCGGGACGATTCAACTTACAAAGGGGGGAGTTAAGGTAACAGCTTAACGACGAATATTTTTCAATAATATTTTGCTGACACTATGTCGACGAATATTTTCCATAATATTTTGCTGACACTATGTCTGCTAAAATAAATATTTTAAATTTGAAAAACAAAAGAATTGAATTACACCACACGCGCAGCATATGGTGCTAATTCGAAAAGACAATCATGCTTTTTGTTGAATATAACTAGAGGTGTTTTAGATTTTTAAGTCAGTTTTTAAGGTGATGTTGAACGGTAAATAAAGATGAAAATAAAAATTAAATATTGAAGAAAACTTAATTTATATCCATAACAACTGCTTGTTAGAAATAAATCGGTATATTATTTTATTTAAATAAAATTCTGCAATATTTTGTTGTGGGGAAAATACATTTCTTTTGCATTAACAGAGTGTCACTTCATTTTGCTCAGGTGACTATGCCACAGTAGATGGCGCCACAATTTTGTTTGTTGTAATTAGCTTTACAATAGTTATTTCTATTTTAACATGAATGTTAATATTTTCAACTGGATATCATACAGAACAATGTTAAGAGTATACACGGGCTGGTCTTTTATTTCATACGTATCTTCATTATTCTTTTACAAATATGAACATAAGTTTGGCATATTAACTTTTTGTTGTCTTTACAAATTAGAGTTACCGAGTTCATCAATGAGTTTTTTGCTTTCAAAACAGTTCTACATAGTTATATAGAATTATTATTCTGCTTTACCTACAAAATATCTGATTGCGATTACATCTAATTTTTAAAAATTGTTTGTAATTACTAAAGCACTATAATTCACAAAATACAAAATTGCACTTTTTAAATTTTCCATTCAAATTTAAGAAAATATCAACTATAAAAACTGGAATTAAAAATTTCCAATTATAAATTACAATTAATTGAATATCAGAAAATCATATCAAAACGTCGGAAATTATAATTTTAAATTTTGAAGACATCAATTGCAACTTTAATATATAAATTTTATTCGTTAAACACAAATTGAAATTCAAAAAAAAAACCACAAATACCAAATACCTATGTTTAAATTTAAAAAATTTTTACATTAAAAAAAAAATATTGACATTCAGGAGAAATTAATAGCTTTTCAGTACCGCGATTCAGTAACTTCTTTTAACGATAGTCGAATCGTTAAAAAAAGAAAATTGCAAAATTATTAGTAAAATTTTTAAACGACAACCATTTGTATAAATAAAAAAATTAAAATTATTCAATTTATTATTTCATTTTCAAATAAATACACTGAAATATTAGTAAAAATATAAAGATATTAAACATAAACATAAAATCATCCTGTCAAACACGAAGTAATTTGTTTTGTTCTATTCTTCTTTGTGTTTTTCGCTTATTTTGACAGAGATGCCACTCGTTTACAATTTAAATAAATAGAAAAATAGATTTGTCGACTGTCGTTAAGATGTATGTACTCAGTGAATCACTTAATCCTTAGTGCAAACAACAATAGCTGTCGATATATTTTGCGATTGTCGGATCGTTGAAATTTACAGAATCACACTACAGAAAATATTAATTTAAATTCAATGAATTTCAGAAAACGTCAGATGATATTTAAGAATTGCGAACATAAAAACTGTTACATAAATAAACGGAATTTGATGAGAATGTTATTTTTTTTATACATAAATTTTCACAATTTTTTTTGGATGAAAATTTGAAGTTTTTCAGAAAATAAAGAGAACAAATTATTTTATTTAAAATGTTTGGGACATTTGGTTTTTTGCGTTTGGCATCCCTAATTAGCACGATTTAATGCATATAGCCACCCTACACAACCATTACCTTTGCAATGGAGGATAGGGCGAGCTATTTAATTAGTAAAAACTAAATTAAACGAGAAGTTATGTCATATAACCGGAAACGCATGCATATAGGTATATAACCTAAATGCATGCCGATCAGCAACCACGATGACCAAAAAGCAAAAACCGAAATAAATCCGAAAGAATAGAAAAGACGAAAACCAACCCAAAGAATTTGCTGAAATAATTTGGTATTAAGTTTAACAAATTGTTTACTTTTTCATTTACATTTATTATCAACACCCAAACCGATTCGGCACAGCCGAATTTAACACTCTTACTTGTTCTTATGTCATTAACCTTGCAAATAATCTAACTATACACAGCATATGAAACAATCAGGCTAATATTGCCGGGTGTATGTATATCGAATTGCATTAAGCATAAATGAAATATGAAAGAGATTGTCATTTAGGTGCTGACTGGACTTATGCGTGCAGTTATTCAATCCTCGGAGGAGCTGGTTATGCTACGAATCACCGTAGTTTAGGTTCCGCAAAGTTGTCGAAGGTTTCTGAGATAACTATCAACATTTTTATTTATTGCAAAAATGCATTTAAGACCCTTAGGGCCGTAAGTTTAAATTAATTGATGAAAGGATCAGACAGACATACAAAACTTAGTTCTGCTCGTAATTACAAAGTTTTAAGAGTAACAAGTAAGAAAATTATAGTCGGTCTAAACCGACTATACGATACCCTATACCATGTGTTTAGAGACCCTATCTCTCAGTCCCAACTAACTAGATATAGAAAATAAGCATAAACGAAATTTGAGTGGGATTTTTATTAATTTTTTTGGCTGCAGATATGAAAAAGTTCATGTCGGATGCTATATCTTTATGGGGACTTGGCCCAAAAATGGACCGATCCTGACCATGTTTGGTAAAGTCTCTTGTATTTTGCAAAAATATATACAAACAAAATTTGAAGAGAATCCGTGCAATATTTTTGTTTTTTGATAGATTTAAGTGAAGATCGGGGAGCAGCTCTATGACTAAGAGTTGTCCCATAGGGATCATTTTTGGACTACTGATTAATGGATGTAATAAACACATACAAACCCAATTTGACTAAGATTTATATGATAATTTGGATCTTATGGCAATTTATGTTGATTTCATAGGGGTCATTTGTATTGGGGCTAGGTCTGAACATGGATCGATTCTCACCAATTTCAATAGCGTTCATCCTATGGCTGATAAAAGACCAAATGCCAAATTTCATCAAAACATATTCATATTTGCGACCTGCAGTTTGATTATAAGCTTTACATGGACACACAGACGGACGGACAGACGGACGGCCGGACATCATTAAATCGAATCAGATAGTGATTCTGATTCGATCGGTATAAAAGATGGGTCTAGGTCAAATATTTTTGGTAGTTACAAACAGCAGCACAAAGTCATTATACCCAAACCACATGGTGGTATAGGGTATAAAAACACAGATTCAGTTCTAGCAAAACCTACGAGACTGCCGTAAGCTAGAGGTAATTACTGTCAACATATCGGGGTGGTTACTGGTCATTAAATTTTCATATTTCATTTGAAAGAGGAGAATTCCGATTCTAGTTACAGACTCGCGGAAATGGTTGAGAACTTAATGGAAATTGAAGTCAAGTTGTTGCTGATAAAACTCCTCGCTATTCCCCCTCACCTAATCTGCGAGGGTGAGTAAATAAATCACTAAAAATCATATAACGAGTACCAATAATTTTAAATAAACTAGGTTTCTGAAAAATGTCGAGTAAGAAAAGATGACTGGCAACATTTTAAGCAAATCCGTCATTCGGTTTTTATAAACAATCTATTGGTTTGAGAACTTTTGCAATTGAATGTTAATGAATTTTGTGCTGTTATCAAACACTTCTACTTGAAAAGCAAAATATCTAAAGATATCAAAGATTAGTTAGACAAAGTCATTGGCACATTACAAACAGCGTTAAACCCTATCTACAATTGGGTAAACAAATTTAAACGTCGTCGTACATTCAATAATGATGTATCTCGTTCTGTACGTCAGTTAAAGAATTTACTTAGGAAATTATCATTAAAGTCCAGGACGAGTTAAAGTGTGTGAATTAGTTGAGGCCATATTCGGTTATACCAAATTTGCATCACAAATTGGTTATGTATAATTTATCGGCAAGTTGAGTTTGCACACAATCGAACATAAACGTAATCGTATGATTGGTTGAGTGGATGTTTTAGGGCTTTTCCATCTCAATTCCGATGAATTTATAACTGTTGATGAAACAAGGATTCACCACTGGAAGGAAGTAAAGACAGTTTTATCGGCTGGTAAAGTTATGTTCATGCCTTTTTGGAATATGCATGGAATTATCTACGTTGACTACTTGAAAAAAGGTAAAACAATAAATGGAGAACAGTGTTCATCATTATTGCGCCAACTAAGTGAAGAAATCATGATTCTATCTCACATTTATTTTGGTATAGTGTTGCAAAGTACTAGATCGAAAGATTAGATAGAAACCTATTTGGCAGCTGCACAAAGTGGTTGCGAAAGCATTTTTTGTTTTCTCCCAAGTTATTATTTTAATTGTAATAAATCAAAAGTTCCACTTCCGCTGCATACATAGTTCCTTTTAATATTTTGTAAAAATCAAAATTTACATATACTCACCTCTTGACGTTTGTCACACTTTTTTAAGTACATTTATTTAAATTGTTCTTTTTATAGCTAAGTATTCATGTCCGTTGAATCCTTTAATATTATCATAATTTTCATATTCAATGTAAGTTTTTTTCGTACCTCTTGTCTGCAACAAGTCATAAATTGAAAAGCCACCAAAAGTTGGATTTATATGGTTGATTTTGATGAGCTTATATGTTGTGTTAGGAATTATTTATAAACTTACTTGTAAATATAAAATTTGTCGAAAAACTTTTAAGAAATCATTTGCATAAATGAGCATAGTGTGTGAGAAAGTATACAAAAGTTTGTTATATACAGAAACATGGAATTAGATCTTATATAATACGAGGGGTACGGGACAAGTGGATATCCTTGGCAAGAGATGGCGTCACTTGTATTATAATAAGTAATAGAATTACTTTTTGTAAACACAAATTATCATGACCACAACTTTGTACCCTATTACCAATCAACTCATAATGAGTTGATGGTGATTTTTATAACTACCAAAAATTTCCAACCTATGCCATTCGACTCAGAATCACCTCCAGAGTCGATTTAACGATGCCCGCCCGTCCGTCCATCCGTCTTTCTGTCTGTATGTGTGTTCATGAAATTCTTGTAATCAACCTATATGTCGAAAAATATATTTTGTTGAAATTTTGTATTTAAGCTTTTTTTGGCCATATGATGATCGGTGTCGAGATTAGTGAGAAAAGGTGCATGTTCAGACCTATCTCTCACATATCTACTTAACTTGCCATGACTTGCAGATCTTCATATCGTTCTAATTTGGTTTATATGTGCTTATTATATTATTTAATGAGTAACTACAACAAACAATCTAGAACCATTTTTATACCCTATACCACTATGTGGTTCGGGTATAACGACTTTGTGCTGCTGTTTGTAACTACCAAAAATATTTGACCTAAACCCATCTTTTATTATACCGATCGTCTTAGAATCACTTTCTGAGTCGATTTAACGATGTCCGTCCGTCCATCCGTCCGTCCGTCCGTCTGTGTGTCCATGTGAAGCTTTTAATCAAACTACAGGTCGCAAATATGAATATATTTTGATGAAATTATGTATATAAGCTTTTACCGGCCATAGGATGAACGCTATTGAAATTGGTAAAATTCGATCCATGTTCAGATTTAGTCCCCATACAAATGACCCCTATGAAATCGACATAAGTTGCCATAAGATCTAAATTATCATATACGTCTCAGTCAAATTGGATATGTATGTATTTATTATATTCATTAATCAGTAGTCCATTAATAATCGCTATAGGACAATTCTTAGTCATAGGCCCCATATAGAGCGCTTCCCGATCTTCACTTAAGTCTATAACAAAAAATATTGCACAGATTTTCATCAAATTTGGTTTGTATATATTTTTTCAAAATTGAAGTGATTTTACCAAATATGGTCAGGATCGGTCAATTTTTTGACCTAGTTCCTAGTCCCAGAAAAATTAATAACCATGCCACTCAAATGTGGTTTATGCTGATTTTCTATATGCAATTAGTTGGACCGAAGAGATAGGGTCTCTAAGCCATGGTATAGGGTATCGTATAGTCGGGCTAGACCGACTATAATTTTCTTACTTGTTAACCATTCAAAACACAAAAGTATCGCATAACTTTGACTTATATGTGTTTTGAGCAAAATAAGTGACTTTAACAACAATAGTCAAGATCTATGACCTAGTCCCCATATAACAATTGCATCCGATATGAACTTTTTCATATATATAGAGGCTACAAATTAGTAACAGTGCCACTCACAACTGGTTTATGTTAATTTTCTGTACACTGAAAATATTTTGTCTTTAAAATTAACTAAAAAGGTTTGCATTTATTTTTAAACAAAAAATTTAGATATACAAGTAACAAGCGGTAAAATTAGTTAACAAATCGTTTTAATTCAAACTACAAATCAGTAATAAAAAAATTATTTGTCCATCGATTTTATTATTATTTTATATAATAATCGCAAAATTAGGACAATGCTTATAAACATCTATTTTAGCAACACGTTGACGTGATCAATAAAATTCATATCCATACCTAGTTTGATTTTAAATAAAATTGTATTTAGAAGAATAGAGAGAATTGTGTCGAATAGGAATAGCTTGAAAAAATAACTATAAAATGGAACACATAGTTAAAAAAATATTTCAAGTTGTTTCATTTTTAATAACTAAAATAAATATACGACACTCAAAAAAGTAAGAGTTTTGATACCCACCACCCAATATTGGTTACGGATACCACGTTGAAACTGTTGCCGATACTGAAACATTAAATCCGAATACCAATTAAATTTAAAGTTAATTGGTTTTCTTTTTGGCCAATATCTATTATAAAAAACAATGACCCTTAAAAAGAATTAATTAAATAATAATAGAACACCAATGAAATTCTTATTTAACGCAACCGGCATCATAATAATACCCAAAGTTTAATCCCTATAGGCCTGTTTTGAGACCTTAGAAGTCATACGACAATTCAAAAAAAAAAATTTTTTTTATGATTGTTGGCTACAAGTTATTAATATTAAAAAAAGGAAATTTTAAATAATTTTATTTAATAAAAAAAAAAAAAAAAACAAAAATAATAATAACAGGTAAGAAACTAAAGAATGAAACTAAAATTTTTATACTGGACCAAATTTGTCTCAATGGATAATTTTCTTTATAGATCTTGGGAAGGCCATAAATTCTGGATGCTATAGCTGTTTCAGTTTTAAGACTTTTTTCTCCTTTTCGGATATAATTAAATTCTTGAACATTTCTTCTACTAGCTCATTATTGATAAGTAATCATATCTCCAGTAATGTCCCTTATTCTACTTTCATAATCCTCTTTTTCCATCGCTACCGTAACATTACCTTTATCTGCGTTCAAAATAAGTATATGCTTGTTGGCATTCAACAAATTTTTTGCTTTGTCCACGTTGTTCAGTGCAAATTTATCCCTATTGTTGACCTTAGCTTTATTTTAATGATTATCTATTTAGTTCTAGCCATTTCCTGTTCTTCTTTGTCTCCTATAGATTGGATGAAGTCTTCGCCATCTGCAATGTACTTCTTCATTGGAAAATCCCGTTTAACTACTGGTAATGCGTGTTTATGTCCAAGAGATAATATCCATTGAATATCGTCAGGAATGTTAGTTTTTGTTTTATTTACAAACCATTAGCTTTCACTTTTAGTTCTTCTCTTTGTAATTCCATTAGGTTTTCAAATTTATGTTTATGTTTCTTTTTAATTTTATTATCCATAGATTTCATCAAAATGTTCTCGTTTTTACCACAGTTGCTTTGCCTCCTCCCCTGTTAAATTCATATTTATTAAGGCCTAGTTAGCCACACGTTGTTAAAATGTATCCGTACCGTAAATGTAACGTTGTCATTTAGTGCAATTATAGAACGTAAAAAACGAACCAGCATGGTGCTGTGTAAAATTAACCAAACTTTATCGGCTGTTCACAAAGGTCACGTACAAACGTAGCAAAAATCTATTTTCAGCAGATTGGGACGTTGCGGTTGCGTGACAGTTGAGTTCGGTAACTGCTCTAAATGCTTTTCATGTAACAGAAAATACAGCTGACACGTTTGGTTAAGGTTACGTGTGGCTAACTAGGCCTTTACCCTTTTAATATTCTGTCTTTCTCCGTCTTGATATTTTAAAATCTCATGTTTTTGTTTAAGTAGTAAGTTATGAATTTTGTTGTGAAAGTTTTGTATATACATATGTATGTAGATCAGTGAAAGCCATACCAGGCACGCTTGTGCTCGGCTTCTTATATGTCAGTGATGAGTTGAGAATGTATGTGTGAGAAAAATAACTGTGCACTTAGAGAAAAGATGGGAAATAAAAAAAATATTTACTTTATAATACCTTATATATTAAGTAAATTAAAAACTTTTTAATTTAAGTTCTGTAATATATATTATAAATAACATATAATATATATATTCATATATATAAATAAAAATTATAATTAAATAAATAAAAGGGAAATAATAGTTATAATAATAAGTTAGATGGCTATGCCGAGGTAATAAAATCTTCTACATTAATGCTTTTATTGCAATTACGAATACGCATTATATTTTTCAAATGTGCCGAATTTATTCTATTTCGTCGTTTCGAACAAAGAAATTTTAAATCGGAAAATATTTGTTCACACAGATATGTAGAAGGAAAAAACATAGGTATTTATAAGAATTTTTTTTTTTTTTTTTAGGATATTCGGAATAATCTAAGTTTTTCCAAACTGTATTTGTATCAATTTCATGAGCAGCTTCAACTTCGCTGTGGAGTATTATTAACTCTGATTGAACTTCAAATGGATTTTGGTAGATATCTAGCAATGATTCTATTTTTTTTAAATCTCTAAATCGATCTTGCATATTATAAAAAAGTTCATTAAGAATTGAAATATGCTCGTCTTTTTTTTAAGTATTTTTCTTTTATATAAACAGTTGAAGTTTTCGGAAAATTTGAAAAATCTTCTTCCTGAATTTCAGCAAGCAGAACAAATATTTTAGTTTTAAAGATAAAAACAATTTTCGACAACTAATCTAATGCTTTTTCTTTTCCTGGAAGTTCTTTATTCAACTTATTCAAAATATCGGTTAAATCCGATAAAAACGCAAGATATAAAATAAATTCGTTGTCTATTAGAAACAAACATTCTTCCATTTTTTCTAATTCTAAAAACTCAAAATTTTCTCTTCTTAAATTAAATAAACAGCAATCACCACGGCTTAACCAACAAACTTCTGTGAACATTTTCAGGTCGTGGTAAGCAGCGCCTTTGTTTTTTAAAAAACAAACTAACTTTCTATGAGTGAGTGATGCCCGCCGCGAATTTTATTAACAATTTCTTCAGCCATTTTGATAGCAGGGTGATTGCTTAGAAACTTCGATGCAAGTGCTACTTGATGAATTATGCAATGGAAGCTATCGAATTAAAATCCGTGTCTTTTTAACTGGCCTATGAAACAATCATGACAACCAAGCATGACATTTGGACCATCAGTACAAACACCTGCCAATTTTTGTGGATCTGTATTTGAAAGTAGTTTTTCGTTGACTATATCAAAAGTATTTTGCCAGTTACATTTGTTTTGATAGTTTCAAACGAAAAGATACTTTCAAAAACAATATATATTTTTTTCACGCATCGAATACGTATGATGAGTTGACAGAGATCATTTATATCGGTGCTTTCAGCCAACGAAAAAGAAAAAAATTCACAATTTTTTAAATTTTCTTTAATGGCAGACTGCACACATGCACCTAACTGAAGCGTACGACGCACAGTGGCTGAAAATCAATTTTCATTGGCCAAAATTCTGTAACTTTTGAACCGATCAAAATATTTTAGTACTGTTTTTTTTAATAGATAGATAGATAGTTGATCTTGACTCAGTGTGAATTTCATTTAAATTGATTGAGTACTTTTTAAGGAATTCTAGGTCAAAGTTTAACTTTTGATTTTTTTTAACTTTTAGCGTGATATATGTTTTTTTTTATTTATTTTTATTTATTAGAAAGTGTCATATTTGGAGTTAAATAATTATTATAAACATTTTTTGTAATAATGAAATTTTTTTAATGCTTACACTCAAAAAAATTTTTACACTCAAAAAAATTTTTACACGCAACAAAATAGTAAAATTCACTAGAAATTTAACTAGTATTACTAAAAAATTAAAAATGTTTGCTATCAAATTTGCAATTTGCTGACACTCAAGGAATATTATTATTACTACAGAAAAATTTATTAGTGTTTGCTGCCTAATTTGTTACACTAGCTAAATAAATCTGCTAAACATTAGCGCAATGATTCTAATTTTTTTTTTAATTTTGATATGAAAATATGGGTTCTTATTTTTTGAATCTTTCTTATCTATTAAAACATTGCATTCATATGTGGGAAACCTTTTAAGAATAAAAACTGCAATAGATTTAAATAGCATTTGTAACAATGGTAGGTTCTGTTTATTATTATTTTTTACTAATACTATGTTTTTCGTACTTAAATAACAATGAAAGGCAATTATAATTATTATTCATTAGACTCAAATATTGATTGCAAATATTCCATATTTTGTTCTGTGCTATTTCTGTTCTTTAGTAGTTTTTTGGCTTCTTCATCTAAATCCCGATGTTCCACTTTCCATTGATTTCGAATACTGGAGATGAACGGATCTGACGTTGCCAATAATATATTAAATAGATCTTCATTTGTGGAATTTCGTGACATTTTTCTAGTATTGTGCTGTCTATAAAATCTGTAATCCTTGTTCCTTTTTTCCTGAGCCTCCTCTGATAGATCTCCAAGTGGCACCAAATGATATTTAATGACATCTTCTCCATGATAAAGGATTTTGTGGACTGTTGCAGACATATTTCTCCATGGGTAGTTGGTTGTATATATTTTTGCAGTTTCCTTAGCATAATCTCCAAATTTTCTAGAGTCAATTTCTTCATTGCACGCAAGTACTTCTAGGATTATTTTAAATCTGAAAATAAGGTTTAAATCCACTCCTGTTATTTCAGATGCTGTTTCTGGATCTGAAAAGAATCTTCTTGCGGTATTGCCATCATTTGTATTGCCTGACCCTTGTTTTGGCTGATCTATAATCAATCCAAATTTGCGATATTCATCTTGAACATGTTTCTTTTTTGAACTTCTTAACTCTTTGTTGGTTTCGTTGTTTCTTATTGATCCTGAAGGCCCGAAATCCAAATCATAACTGATTTTTAGTATGTGTTCCATAAGTCGTATTCTTGCATGTAGTGGTGATAATCCAAATTCGAAGGCATCGGTATTATCGAATGATTTTGTCGGGACTTGGTTTAATTGGCTTGATGTTGCTTGGCATATAATGCAGCTGGATGCAGCCTTCGTGTTAGTCAAAGCCTGACCTACTTTTCCATCTATCATTGTCAGCACTAATTGGTAGCTTACTTCAATTTGCTGCCCATCTAACTGTAATTGTAATGGCTGTAGTGTTGCTATTTGGGCCTTGATATCACTAACTTCTTTGTTAATGGCATCATGACTTTCTTTTTTGAATTCAAATTTGATTGGCCTGCAGTATTTCGTAGAAGATGGTGTCTCATTTTTCCAAATATCCATTGTTTGCGTTGTACTACTCGAAGGCTCCGAATCTTCCAAAATCTTTTTCAATCGCAATGGTACAAATGATACCATGAACATATCTGAGTCCGAAATATTTTCACATACAACTTGTTTGTATTGTTTTTGTCCCGAAGAACCATCACATCCCCATTTACAAAATAGAATTAATTTTGTGTTTCCATATTTCTTTAACTCAGTTCCTGTTATTGATTGTAGCAAGCGTTTGGCTGTGTGATCAAGTAAAGATTGTAGTTGTACTTCTGCCGAAATTGGTGTGATTGTAATAGTGTCCTTTGATGGCAAACAGTCTATTTTAGCAGCTGTTATGTGATGATATGCTGGATACATATTTGAGCCTTTTTCAATCGCACGCAATCTGAGCTAAATATATTGGTGTTTTGTTAATTTCAAATCCAGAAATAATGCTAATGCCTCCTCATTTGTGAACTGTTTTGCATCGCTCGGAGTTGGTATACTTTTAAGAATTCGCTTTGTTCTCACTGGACTAGCATTACAAGTTTTTTCAATGATATCCACTTTTGTTAATTGGTTTTGTGCTCGTAATTGATGTAGAAAAGATTCTTTTATATTTGTAGAACCAATTTCCTCGTTAAAATTTTTAAGTTTCCGCCTCTTAGATCTATCGCTGCAGTTGTCCAATGATTTGCGTGGTCTTCCAGCCTTATCTAGCTTTGCTGTTTCTCCACCAACATTAAGTTGGCCTTCTAACCAGTTTGCACTTTTATTATAAAACTTTTGTTTACAGTAGTTAACTTCTTTCAATCGTTTTTTTAGTACTTTGACGAAATTAGATAATTGCTCTTGTATTTCGGTACTAGACGAATTTAAGTTTAATTTTATTTTAACGTAACTAAGAACATCTTCCTGGTTTTTGTTTCGAAAATACTCTTCGGCCAGTTCTTTATAACTAAAGTTCTCCATATTTTTCTCAATATTTTTATTTGCGTCTGTTATCACTTTTTTATCACTTTTTATCACTTGCGAATATACGTCCGTACACTTGAAGTATTAACTTATTATTGAGTAATCCCTTATAGAATCCGTCATTTTATACATTTTTAGGTACATGTTATTCACACATTGATCTTTAATTTCATAACAGGTAGTACTTAAATTGAACAAAACTGCACTTGTTATCCAGACTTCAATATCAGGTAAAACTAATTAGTTTCTCGCCAATATGGGGTGGTTTTTTATCTTTAGTGGTTTAGTGCCGCGATTATTGACAAACTTATAAAATTGTTTATGACTTTGGTTGACCCTTAAATTTGACAACAGGTAAATTAAGAAAGAGATCATTTGTTTACTGTAGAACCTATTGTGATCATTTTATGACTTATTTTTTTGCTGATCAAAACAAAGCCAATAAACCCTTTCGCAGGTATTTTATTTAATTATTTTACTTTTACGTAGTCTAAAGTAAAAAAACAAAATTTTTTTTAGAGTAATTTTTTTAGAGTAATTTCATTAAAATGAAAAAAGTGTTCTACCGGGGGCTCGTGGGGGGTGCAAAAGTATATATAGGGTTAAACAGGATACATTCGCCTTTCTCCGGGTGGTATACGTTTCTTGTTCCCTTACTTCCTTTAGAAGTTCTATTCCACTAAAGTTTAAATTTGAGAAAAATATAGTGGTTTCATAAATATTTCATAACGCCCCTAATATCAAACGTTAGAACTGTGACTACTTACAAAAACTAAAGACTATAATCCTACTAACATTATAAAAAAGACCGCAGGCCAATATCGATGATAGCTTGCGAGTAGTAACCATTTATTTTTGATAAAAAACAAAAAAAAAACACCTTTTGCTGAATTAAAAAAAACAGTTGAGTTTGACAGCATGCCACGCCCACAATTATCAATAGTTTAACCTAATTTTTTGGCTACCTTAATCTGGATATATAAGCTACAAAAAGGAGTAAAAATTTTAAAAATCGATGACAAAAAAAAATTTGACTTTTGGCCAATGAAATCAAAATTTGAGCCACAGTGCGACGCTACAGTTTCACGGGACAAGGGCAGAGATTCAATAAAAGTAACACTATAGTTAAGCTTTTGCATAGCTTTTATAAGTATATTTTTAATAAATACACCATCACTAAATGGTAATATATAAACTTATACTAGTTGATACCTCGTCTTTAATCTTTGGTTTCTTTTTTTTTCATTAGCTTCAACTTTACGCAACCATCCTCCGAATTTCTGTAAAAAAAATTTGTTCGTTTTCTGTTTTATTGAATTTATTAAAATCCCCATGATAAGTATTAAAATGTCTTTTTAAAATATCTTCCTTATTATTTTTAAAGGTACTGTAGCATAAGAGGCATTGCATATTGCTAAAAGCATTTTTAATCATAAAATATTTTTTACATGACATTATATCAACCATAATTTCAACGTAAATTTCGTTCAGTGTTACATAAAAAAATAATCATAAAAAAAACAAAAAAGTCATACATTCCGTGAACGTGTGCTCTCGTTGCTGTCTCAATGACGACTAAAAAGAATATGTGTGCAAGAATGATAGAATAGAAGATTACGCCATCCGAAGGTTTTCCCGTTAGATGATGTAGTATGTCCCTCGCAAGGGTTACCAAGTCGGTTTCATGTGTGAAAATTATAAAATCTTGCGAAAAATTTATATGGTAACCCTCCAATTAAAATCACTTTGACAGTTCTCAAAAAATTATTATACCAGTTCTTGTTATAAATTACGAATTTCGCTTTATATCTTATTCAAAACAATATTAAAATAATTAAAATTAATAAAAACATTCAGTGAAGTGTGTTAAAAAGTTGCAGAACAAAGAAAATCTAAAAAACAAAAGAGCAGAAAAGGTAAACATGAGGTGTGCACTGGGCCAAAAATGATAAAAAGCAAAGCAATAGTAAAAAAAAACAAGTGAGAAATTGTGCGAAAAACTATCATGGCTGTTTTTAATTAAATGATATGTTTTACTTTAAATTCAAATTTATTAATGGAAACACTAAAAACGCATGATGCAATATATTTATATTTAAATGGTGAAAAATTGTTGCTTACAAGCGGATATTAAAAAAAAAAAAAAAACACATTTGTTGGAAGCAAATGACATGAAGCAAATGTAGTAGAGATAAAAATTTTTTTGATGTGGAATGTACTATAGAATAAGGTAAACAAATGCCGAAATTTCCCAAAATTTCAATAAACGAAAAAGGAATTTGAATAATATAACAACGTAATATAAAAACATTTTGTAACTTCATTCTAAAGTACAGAGCAATGGCTTTTAAATATTTATTCAAATATTGTGAGACCATTTTTATTCAGTGAATATAAAATAAATAAGTTAACAAATTTAAAAAAATTAATTTTTTTTTTCTTCCAAATAATTTAAGGAGAAAAATAATAAATTGTCCCATTGTTAGAATGTTATTGTTTATCTATAAACATACACATAAACATAACAGTTTAACAGCTGAAAATTATTAGCCAATAGGAACACAGTTTGCGTGACGTCACTTGCCCAACAGGCGCAGATAACTTAAATACTGTCCGCGGGATGGCGTAATCTTGCATTCTATCAATCTTGTATGTGTGTTTGTATTTTCACGCAAATGCGGTATACAATGAGCGACACTGTTATATGTATACAGCCGAGCGAAACCAAAAATACTCACCAAAGAGTAAACAACAATTTCATTCAGTCTTATGAAAGCTTTGGAACAGAGAAGGTCTATGTCGCATTTCCTTTTGAAATTCATATATATTTTTTTTAATGGTACGCAGAGAATATTTATTTAAAAGAAACCAAAAATGTTGAGAAAATTTCGAAGACTTGATAAACTCAATTACGCAAAGCAGTTGAATCTCCTCCATTTGACAACATTATAGCTGTCTTTTATGATTTTTTTTTTAATTTTTAAAAAATATCCATGCACTGCAGGCTGGTAAATTTTTTAGTTTATGGTAACGTACCACTTATTAACCTTAGAAACTTATTATCTTTTTACGTTTTGATATATTTTTAATCTATACGCGCAGGGGGGTAAATTTCTATTTCACAATACAATCACAAAAATAGCGTACATGTGAGAGTCACATCTTACGCGTAAGATGTGACCATTAAGACAAATCGGTATGACTTATGATTGTTTTGTGAAAAAATTATTATATGAAATAACCTTTTTGTCGCTGTTTTCTGCATTTTATTTATTACCAGATGTTTACACATCTCCCCTGTGATCGGACTCAAATGATTTTTTTTTAAAGAAATGAATTAGTTACTTATTTGATTTAATAAACTTCAAACTTATGGATAAAATAGATTAAACGTTCTTCATAGTTTGTTCTACATTTTCAGAATGTAAGATTAAAAATTTTAAAACAACAAAATATATTTAAAATTTTACCATATTCTTCGCGAACTCAACTATTTTCCCTTTTAGTCATTCATATAAATATTCATACAAAATCTACACAAACCCATTTAATATCGGCATTGTATAACTAACACATGCTCATAAACACTATTACTAACTCAATTCTCTCGATGGCCACCACTGATGTAGATAGTGTTTGTTGAATATTTGATTTTGAGGTAATGTCCGTGTCGTTTTTCTTAAATTTGTTGTATAACATTTTGTTGTTACGACGTGCTCTCCGTTGATTAAAGCTAATATGTTGAATTTGTTGACCTTTCTAAATTACTATTTAATGAATAAATAGTCGAGCTCGAGGTCTTTGTTGAATTTACTTATTATTATAAATCTTCTTGGTCTCCAATACTTCGAAAAGCTCCGCTGATCATCCTCAGGGATCTAACACATAATATAAAAACAATATACTATATAAGTATACTAGCGGATCCCGGCGTGCTTCGCTACGCATGAATATTAACATTGAATCGAATTCGTTGGTTTTTTTATTTATTTTTTATTTGGAAATAATTAAAAAAAGTAAATCAATTCAATACAATAGTGTATACAATATTTATTGTTTGATTGTGTGGTGCATGAATAAATAAATTTGTTGGTGCTCCCCCTCTGGAACATGTGACGTATAATTGTCCGTGAGAAAAGAACGGTTCCTCCAAATTCGCACCACAAACTTGAAGCTTTATTAACCGTTATAGCAAAGGAGAAACGCAAGGGAAATTGAAGACGAAATGGCATGTCTGTTGGTATAAATGGGATCCGCGGTATCAGTACAACTTCTCCTTTTACTTGCCAGTGAGAATTGTTGCTTCTATCAAATTGAGCATTAATTTTTTCATGGAAAGTCGCGTTCCATTTCGAAGAAGTATGATCGATGAACCCATTTTCCAATTCAAAAGATGCGGTGGCATACCGGGTGGTTCCATTCAAAAATTCAACCGGATAATTTACTGCGTCTTCTTCATTCGTAGGATTTGTATGATAAAAAGTCACCTGGCAATTTTTGTTGAATTTGAAAATTAATTTCATTAGCATTTGCATTTTTTGGTGCTAAAATTGCGCGTTCTCTTAACCAATCATGATTTTTATAGTTTGTGAACAATGCTTGGAAAAACGCGATCAATTAGTTCTTATTTTGATGGCATAATTATGCAAAAGTTATTTGGTAACGTGGTAAAGCCATTAAAATCACTTGCAATTTTGTCATCGCCAATCTGCAGCAGTTGCTTCGAAAACTCACGTGCTGATGGATCATTTTGAAGACGCATACGCATATTTATGTTAAGCGGTAACTTCTGTGCATTTCCTCAAAGAAACGAACTTTTCAAACATGCATTAATTTCATCAGCTGGAGTCGATCTGGGAATGACGGGCAAAGTTTTCGAAAATCACCAGATAGCAATATTAATGCACCTCCGAACAACTGCTGATTTCCACGTAGATCCTGTAATGTTCCAATGATTTTTTATGGGCCATCGGACATTCATCGCATAGAATAATTGCTGCCTGTTGCAAAACTTTGGCCATTCCAGAATTTTTTGCAATATTACACATTGGAATCTCAACCGTTTGCATGCATAATGGCAATTTCAAAGCGGAATGTGCAGTCCGGCCACCATTCAGTGATGTAGCTGCAATACCAGAAGAATCAAGTGCCAATGCAATTTTTCGTTCGGATCTAATTGTTGCTAAAATTAATGAAATGCGAAATGTTTTTCCAGTGCCACCAGGAGCGTCCAAAAATATAATCCACCAGTGTTGTTAATGACTGCTTGCGTTCAATTGTGGAATGTGTGCAGAAATGCACGCAATTCATCACATTCGAATTGCTGTTCGCGTTACAATTCTCGCTCAAATCAATCATGCATTGGACGATTAGGTGCGATCATGCCTAATTGTCCTAAAGCTTTATTTGCAATCATAAGGCAAATATCTTCAATCAATATCAAAGCCTCATTATACATTTCTAATGTATGTACCAATTCGGGATCCATCGAACGATGTTCAAGTCGAATCAAAATGTCTTCAGCTATGAAATCTTTATATTTATTCCACAATTCGAGTGGGTTTGATGGATAGCATGTTGATGTTATTATTGCGAATAACATACGTATTTGATTTGGGTGAGCTGAAACTGATGCATCATGAAGCGTAGCATCCCAATGCGTATCATCTTCAAGCAAACGCAACCGTTGGCATGCATCACGATATGTTACACACAATTCACCATCAACAGTTCTTAAATTCTGAAATGACTGTGGCCCACGTACGTTCACCAATAACAATCGCAAATAAAAACTTTCAACATTATTTGGACTAACTGTATAAATGCGGCCTAAAGCCGTCAATCATACATGGTGAATTTGGATTGATTTCGTGACAACTGCGAATAATTGTGGATCGATGCTTTGATCTGGAATTTCGGCCGATATAACACTATCAATCATATCTGGTGTTATTTTCCGTCACAACCATACCAAAATGTGAGCGTGCGGCAAGCCTCTTTTTTGCATTTCAATTGTATACATATAGCAAATACACGGAGCTTGACAATCAGATCCATCAACTTTTTCAATTTTTGGTGGAATATGCGAGCGGTTATATCAATCTTTTGGCACCTGACCATCAAATTAGCAATCATACACATCAACCCATTTTGGGTTGAAAGTAACTGTGATGAACAAATCTGGACGGCCGTAATGACGAACATATGACATGGCATCTTGTGTATACTCGTGCATATGACGTGGGATACCGGTATATGACGATGGTAATATCATCGAGCGTCCAATATCATTCACATCGACATCATTCAATAGTGCATCATGTAAATGTATGTACTCTTCAGATCTCAATCGGGCTTGATTATGACGGATGAAATTCAATCGTTCGCTCTCGATTTTAGCATACATGTCCACAATGTATTGATGAAAAAGTTTATTGCATCGCAAAATGTAATTGTCCTCTTGATCACGAAACATCAACCGATACGAATAAAAATGCATCGCACTAACTTTTTTCGTTGTGTCCTGACCTGAAAATTATAAAAATTATTCTTTTTGTTAATTGAACGCAAATTTTACTCAAAAAAGTAATGAAAAGTCATAATTTTTTTTTTACCAGTCATTGGATTTATCATCGGTAAATATATATGATAACCATCATCTCCTCTCCAGAACAAAATCGGGTATTGCAATGCATCATAACAATGATGGAGTTCAGAAATACGATTTAGTTGCTCATTCCTACGGTACAAAACAATATCTCTTGGACGAAATTGTTCACCAACTATTACGATTGCCACTTCATCGATTGTTGGTGCATGATATCGCCTGGCATGTTGTCCGAGTAGTGTCTGTCGGCACGTATTATGATTTTATGGTCATCGGTGGGCATCTGATCAAGTGCAATCTTGAATAATTTGACCAATTCATTGTGCTGATGTAAAAATCTTTGCAGCTCATACAAGATTTCTCTTCTTGTATTTGAAGCAATTGCACAGCGCTGATTCAATTCACTGTTCTCATTACCAATGAAATATATTTGCAAAAACTGATGGTCAGCATCTGGGAATGGCAACAATGACCCAGCTCTATGGTATATATGTCCTTGAATCTGTAATGTTTTTGAAATAGATTTAGATGACGAATCTGAATTTTTGAAGACATCAAATATAGAGACAGCACATAAATCATATTTCAAATAATATTTGTAGCTCCAAAAGATGTCATTTAGAAGCATTAATTGTACTTTTGAATATTTGTTAAGAAATCCTTTGACGCTGGTGAATTGCCATAAATTAATGAGTGCAAAGGGTCTGGTGGAGGTTCTAATACAGGCAATTTAACTTTCCCACCAGCACAGCGCATGCCAGGCGTTTCGTTCATAAATTTGACTGCTTTATAACACACACATTGTTTATTCACTTGTCCAATATAAAAATGCATACTGTAATCAATTCTGCTATCATAACTATAAACCGCCAATTCCATTTTTCGTATGATTTGTCGATTTATTGACCTTGCACTGGCACCCGCGTTTGCACTATCAACCGATTGGTTTATATGTCCTTCCCTCTGTGATGCATTTTGTTGAAAGTGTATATACACTGCTGTCTGTTTGTATTCAAGCGATTAAACAAATACAAATGAATTGTTTGATGATGTATGGCTGAAAATATGAAAAAACAAAAAAAAAAAAAAAATCAAATGCGACTCTTACCGATTACGTCTGTCCACAATGCGAGATCGATGAAAAAGAACCTTAAAATGATCACTCACTGACAGCTGCCAACGTGTATGCGTGTATGCGCTACAACGTGTATTTACCGTGTGTATGAGTCAGCACACAGTATACATACCGCACACGCTCATGGGCGCCTACGTATTTGTTGTTGTTTTTTTATATGGACAAAATCACATGTTGACATGAAAAGTCATAACTCACGAACGCGCATACACTCTTACGAAACTGAGAATAGTGGAAATTAGAAGTATAAATGAAAAAAATATTAAAAAATTCAAAAAAAAATAACGATTGTTTGTTTGGACAGAGTTGTATCTTCTGAAATTAATACGAAGTAAAAGCTGTATGGTGCGTAAACTGATTCTAACCACACTGCTCGTAGGCCTGACTTTAGATAGTGTGTTAAAGCACTGACCTAAAAGTGCAGGTACGAGTGTATGCGAAGATTCATGGTTCAAACCTCACGGCCGCTCTAAGTAGAATAATTTCATATAGAAACAATCTGTTCAATTATAACATAACAATTATCACAAAGTTCAATAAATCGCTGATGAACGCTGAAATGCCAGAAACCGGTCCGATTAAGAATACAGTGTAGTTATGAATTTCTGAAATATATGCTTTCTTCTTCTTCTTTACCACTCACAATTGAAAGAAAAAAATATTACTTTTGCTTCAATTAGAAGTGGAAAAGTTTTATCTATTGGCAAAATTGATTTTGATTCAAGAAAAAAAGTTTGCTGTATGTGAAATATTGCGCTACTATGCTACATTGATAGCAAGAATGCGTTTAACAGATATTGAAACATTTAAAAGCTTTCACCGCATGGATCCGCAGAGTTGCGTAACTCTGATATAAGCTTCTTTGGTTCATTCAAATCTAAAAATGCTGGTAAAAATCAGGTAACCAGTCAACCAGTATATATTGAATTTAAACAACTTACCTTGTTCCGCCATTACGCACATATGATGGCATCATAGAGATGCCAAAGCCCACACAACAATAAACATTTCTTAACAATCGTTAGGAAAAAATAAAAAAACAAGAGATAGCAATATTTTGTCTGCAGACTGCGTTCAAAATCAAATTAGTTTGCAGTCATAACGAGTAAAAATTGCTCGCTACTTACCCCTCCTTTTCTATCGAGTAAACTCCATATAAAAACAAGTTAGAAAATTATAGTCGGTCTAGACCGACTATACGATAACCTATACCACGCCTTTAGAGACCCTATCTCTTAGGCCCAACTAACTGGATATAGAAAATAAGCATAAACCAAATTTGAGTGGGATTTTTATTAATTTTTTTGGCTGCAGATATGAAAAAGTTCATATCGGATGCTATGTCTATATGGGGACTAGGCCCAAAAATAGACCTATCCTGGCAATGTTTGGTAAAGTCTCTTGTATTTTGCAAAAATATATACAAACAAAATTTGAGCAGAATCAGTGCAATATTTTTGTTTTTTGATAGATTTAAGTGAAGATCGGGAAGCAGCTCTATATGTGGCCTATGACTAAGAGTTGTCCAATAGGGATCATTTTTGGACTACTCATTAATGGATGTAATAAACGCATACAAACCCAATTTGACTAAGATTTATATGACAATTTGGATCTTATGGCAATTTATGTCGATTTCATAGTGGTCATTTGTATGGGGGCTAGGTCTGAACATGGACCGATTCTCACCAATTTCAATAGCGTTCATCCTATGGCCGATAGAAGCTTATATACCAACTTTGATCAAAATATATTCATACTTGCGACCTGCAGTTTGATTACAAAGTTTACATGGACACGCAGACGGACGGACGGACATCGTTAAATCGAATCAGATAGTGATTCTGATTCGATCGGTATAATAAAAGATGGGTCTAGGTCATATATTTTTGGTAGTTACAAACAGCAGCACAAAGTCAATATACCCAAACCAAATAGTGGTATAGGGTATAAAAAACAGTATGCAGTTCGCGACGATGAATCCACCTTAACATTATCAAAGTCAGGAGTATGTTTATGTTGTGTACAGTGGCCCTTTTTGTGTAAAATTACTTAATCTTACTTTCTGATCTGATTTGTGTGCCGATATTCTTGTTTTCAAATTATTTTTGCTTGTTCCTACATAAATTTGATCACAATTTCTATTTTTATCTCAATTACCAGGTATTTTATATATAACGTTCACCTTTTATAAGTGGTATTTTGTCTTTCGTTCTACTATATAATTTTTACAGTGTGTTACTTGTTTTCTGTGCCATTTTAAAGTTTACGTCATTAAATAACTTTGATTTTTCAAACCTTTCTGATAACTTAGGTGCATATGTAAGTGATTTATGTGTTTGGTTCCATATGGGTGTTATATTTTTTGTCCTTCTTTATTTCATGATCCCTTATTAATTTGTTGGTCAGTTTTGCCATAAATTGGTTGTCTTTAAGTATATTTCTAATTTTTATCCGATTATCTTTATGGAAATGTACATCACTAATGTTAAGTACCCTAGAAATTAAATTTTTGGCTGTATTTATAAAAACTCTTTTTGGATGTTTCGAAAATAAGTTAATGATTCTGCCAGATGTTGTAGGTTTCTGGTACCAATCCATTTTTATTTTGTCCTTATCTCTTATTAAAATTGTATCCAGATTTTTTTTTTTTTTTTGTAACTCATCTTTATTTATTGAATCTTCACATAGGTTTGTGAACTAACAATAAGTTATTCGAATCTAAAACTAAAATTTTAATACTAAATCCAGCCAGTGTCAGACAAAATTTCATTTATTCTATATACATATGTATGTAATCTAATGATACATATGTAATTGCACTCTTTTTCGGCCGTGAATTAAATATTATGATAAAACAATTAAGGTGTGTCAATATCTCCTCTATTGCACAATCCGGAACTATACTAAACAGGTCATCTACGTATTTCGTATTTTATACGTAAAGTTTCCCATACAGGTGTCCAAAAGTTTTTCCTCACTATATCTGCAAGTAACGGAAATGGAGGGGAGCCCCATAGGTAAACCCTTTTTTTGCGAGTAAAATTTGTCGTCATATTTAAAATAGCGGTTGTCTTTTATGCTGAAATTTAGAATACGCAGGAAAAGCCCCTTTGTCATGTGTATATAATTTGATATTTCTTCCCAATTTTCCTCTATAATTTTCAAAGCTCGATCCACTGGTATACTTGGATCCACTGGTATACTTGACATCTACCGAACAAGGTCTTAGTGCCTTCTGTGTCTTCTGGTTTCGCAGCAACTTGAAAAGATATTTTGAGGTTTTGTTCAAAGTTAACAATAGCCAGGTCAATATCATCTGGTGTTCTCAGTGGTAACCTATCCGTCCAATGGGTACTGTAAACTTGGCGCTAAATGATATTATGCTGATATTATGAACTCTCACTATGAAACTTTATGCCGTATTAATTACTTGGTTTATTGGTTGAGTGTTTTATAATTCATGATTCTTCTAATGTTGTCTCTTTGGTGTAGCAATCAAAAGATATGGTATTTATATATCTTTATTTTTATTTCTTTATTTACTTATCCGTAATGAATTGGATTTTTGGATGGTGATTGTTAAAAATGACAAAAATGTTATCTTTATCGGTTAGTTTTATAACTGCTAAAATATCGTCTACATATTTAACTATGTATTTTAAGTGTATGTCTTTATTTTTTAGTTTTGTTATTGCGTCATCAGGTAAAGTGTCAAGCACTGCATCACCTATGGTGAGGGAAAGTAAGTTGACCATCGGCTTTCCAAAAAACTGATTATAGATATTATTTTCGTCATAAATTCCTTTATTACGTTCCATTTTCTCATAATATTTTAAATAACGACACTACATACATGTGTCAAAAATATTAACATCTCATTGACATCTAGTTTATTTTTCCAGCTGCTTTCTTACTTGTATTTCTCTGAAATTATATTCTCTTTACTTTTATATTTAATAAATCATTGAGCAACTCATGTATTGTCTGGCACAGGCTGGACATTATAATAAGTATTAGTTTCAGATTTGTAAAATTATTGTTAGTTCACATAGTATAAAAAGTGAAGATTCAATAAATAAAAACATGGCAAAAAATGTTCTTCAGTACTGCACCTATGTATTTTGAAAGTTCGTAATACGGTACCTGTACGGAGGGCACTATGGATGTAAGGGGATTGTCTAGTTTGTGGAGTTTTAGTAGTCCATCTATTCCATATATTCTCCCAATATATTTTCCTTTGTATAGGTCTGAAACAGTGTTATTATTATCCCTTTGAAACTTTTGTGTTGGATCCGTCCTTAAGATAGGTGTTTATATCATCTAGTTGTGCCTCCATTTTCTCCATATATTCTTGTTTGGCATTATCTGCTTGAATGACTATAATGTCGTTTTGATTATTGAGGAATTTTTAGTTTTTTCAAAGTGCAAATTCTAGGAAATTTTATTTTTTCATTTAATAAAGACCCTAAAGGGTTGCTTCACAATTGAACTCATTTTAAATGAAGAAAACAAACTCAACACATTATTTTATGTATGTGTTAGTAGCAACTTTAAACGATCATAACTTAAAAAAAATATTCCAGACGATAAAAATCTGTAAATCTGGGTAACAGCTAAAAAGAAATACCTTTCAAATGATAATTTTTTTGTCAAAATGGGGGTAAAACTGTGAAACTTACATCGGTAACAAAAAATCACCTAGTCTATTATTATTATAGATCTTACTGGACGTTTTCAATCTGTATTTGCTAACAACACAAATTCTCGTTCTCTACCTGTAACAAATGGCGTACCTCAAGGTTCAATTTTAGGTCCGCTTTGTAAGATTCACCTGTATGCGGACGATGTACAGATATATATAAACTGTAAAATAAATCAAATTTCGAGTTGTGTTGGTAAGTTGGATGCTGATCTGGTTAAAGTTCACACATGGCCAACATCTAATGACCTTTGTCTAAATCGATCTAAATCTAAATACCTAACTATTAAACGTAAATCAGTTAACCGGAGTATTATCCCAGTTATAACTATATATAATGAACCAATTCAAAATGTATATTTAACCAAAAATTTGTGTATCATCTTTAATAATACTCTCACCTGGTCTGATCATATGAATACCGCATCTCGGAAAACTTTCTCTATGTTACGTAGCATTGATACTCATGCAAAAAAATATTTTTACGCGTGAGCCAGGGTACGAGTACCTAAATAACAGATTATTCCTACTCGCTCTAGCTGCACTAACGACATAATACAAATCAGATACAGAACCTCTTTTACGGAACAGCATTTTTATATCTTTGCAATTCGTCTTTGGAACATGCTGCCATTAAATATACAATAACTCAGCAATGCTTTGCAATTCAATATTATAATTAAATTTACAAATACATATATATTTTCTCATATTTATTTGATTTATGTATGTTCAAATTCATTATTAATTATTCGTTTTTATCTTTGCTAACTTTTTATTGTATTATTTTACTATCCATATAAAGAGTATCTTTATTTTTTAATTTTTTTAATTTTTCAATTGTAATATCTTTATAATATTTATAATATCTTCAAATTTTAATTATGTACAATGTAATGATTCTGTGCGATAATAATAAGATTTTAATTCTTGTAGCACGGAAAACCGAAATAAATAAATAAATAAAAAATAAATAAAATATATAATATAAATTTTAGTCTCTGTTGTTGTTGGACAAGTCATTTTGATTTTTTTTTCACTATTATCGGTTTTTGACAATTTTTGGTTTTGGCGATTTTTGTTGAACGCGATTCTCGGTTTTCGTGATTTTTCACTTTGGCGATTTTTGTTTTTTTTTTTTGCTATTTTTGATTTTGGCGATTTTTTATTGTGGCGATTTTAGATTTTAGAGATTTTTGAATTTTATCCAATTTTGGGTTTAGCGATTTTTGTTTTCTGTGATTTCTGATTTTGGCGATTTTTTGCTTTGCCAATTTTTGTTATTCGCGTTTTTCTGTTTTGGCGATTTTTGTTTTTTGTGATTTTGTTTTTCGCATTTCCGGTTCTGGCAATTTTTGTTTTTGGCGATTTTTGTGTTTTGCGATTTTTAATTTTTGGCGATTTTTGTCTTCGCGATTTTTTATTTTGGCGATATTTGATTTTGGCGAATTTTGATATTCGCGATTTTTGGTATTGAGGATTTTTGATTTTGGTAATTCCGCCCATATTTACCATGACAACTCAGATTGGTAATTAATGTACTTGTCAAAAGTTTCAAGACTGTCATTTTCATAGTACATCATAATTTTTTGTATGGGTGGTGCCACGACCATTGGTCCGATCCCACCCATTTTTTTCATGAGTACTAACACTGATAACTGATGAACTCACACTAAGTGCCAAGACTTTATCTATTACAGTACTCTAGATATATGACATTAAATATTTGCCTTGTATGGTGGGTGGCACGCTCATCGATAAACCAAAGCGTGAAAAGCCAAAAACAGTGCGTACACCCGAGAGTATTGCTGCTGTGGCAGAAGTGTGCGTGAAGCGCCATCAACATCAATTCACCGTTGTTCTCAGGAATTGAACATTTCGGAGGCATCATTGAGACGAATTTTGCATAAAGACCTTGGTATGACGCCATACAAAGTCCAATTGGTTCAGGAGTTGAAGCCAACTGACCATCCAATGCGTTTTCGCTTCGCTAAGTGGGCCTGCGATCGACTTACAGAAGATTACCAAAACAATCATCTTTTCAGATGAAGCTCATTTTGATCTTGGCGGGTATGTAAACAAGCAAACTTGTTGCATTTGGGGCACAGAAAACCCGCACGCATACATTGAAAGGCCGATACACCCAAAACGAGTCACTGTTTGGTGCGGATTTTGGTCCAGAGGCATAATTGAGCGATTTTTCTTCGAAAATGAGCAATCGTTATCGGGCCATGTTGAACGAATTTTTGTTCACAAAAATTGAAGAGGAGGATATTGGCAACATTTGGTTTCAACAGGACGGCGCTACGTGTCACACAGCCGAAGCTACACTCGATGTTTTGCGCCCTGTTTTTGAAGATCGCATAATCAGCCGCAGAGCTGATGTCGTTTGGCCACCTCGGAGCTGCGATTTGACACCGTTGGACTATTATTTGTGGGATGCCCTGAAAGATAATTGTTACGCCAACAAGCCAGAGACAATTGACGCTTCGTGAAGCCATTGGTGAAATACAGCTGCACACAATCGATAATGTGCTTAAAAATTGGACCGATCGTGTAGGCTACTGCATGGCCAGCCAAGGCAGCCATTTGAATGAAATTATTTTCCATTATTAACCGGAAGGTTTGTGCTTTCAAATAAAAAAAGAAATATGAGATAATATTCAGTAGTTTTTTTTTACAGCATTTTCAAAAAAAAAAAAAAGTTATTTGGCGGACCCTTTATAACACAAAATAAATTGAACACTGAAAGTTTATTGCAACCCTATGCTCCTGTTACAAAAGGTAATTTTTAAATTCTTGGATACTTGTCTTTAGGAAAATTGAACTAGTTGAGACATTTTTTGCTACAGAAAAATTCTCTAATTCATTAACTTTCAATATAGTCGGTAAACGCAATGATTTGATTTTCTGTATGTAGACATTTTTCTAATTAAAAATTTGATTCTGAAACATTTTTCCGAATCAGATGTTTTTTTATATTTTGACATAAATTTTGCTACAGAAATAATTTTTTTAAGGAAAAAAATTTTAAACAAAAACTTTTTATTAATTATAAAAGAATAATATCAGAAATTCTAAATTTATTACAAAAATAAAACTTTCTTAAAAAATGAACGAGTATCAATGTATAAACCAAATGTAAATTTTTCTGGAATGCTAATACTTCTGGATGCATACGTTACAGCTAGTTCTTTTTTTTCTTTTGCTAGTGTAAACTTTTAATTATCCTTATATTTTTTTTTATTTGTCACACCCTATACCACTGTATGGTTAAGGTATTATGAATGTGTGCTATGTTTTGTAACTATCAAATAACATTGAATTAACTTTTATTATAGCATCACCTAATATGTAAGTAACAAAGTATATTTTATTATTAATAAAATATTTTGCAACATAAAAAACAAATTTATTAAAGTATTTATGTATATAATCAGACACATATTGTTATTTTATTTAAGAGAACCATCAATTTATAAATATTCGTTTACTACGCATTTTTAAAAATGTTTTAACTTCTCAAATATTTTTCTTTTGAAATACAATTTAATAAGGCGTCTCGAAATTTCCATGCATTTCATTTCGAAATATTATTTTGTTTAAACATCTCAATTGAGCGCCAAACAAATTCGTTGTCAATTTATGTGTGCTTCATGTTCCACTCATAAGAAGCGACAATGTGGTCTATCATGTCATGTGGTGGTAACATGACTTAAAGAACTCTGTGGGAATTTCAGTTGATAATTATGTATACATGATTTATTATTCATAAATTCTTTCTATAATTAGAAATTATATCGTGATAATAATATTAATAATAAAAATTATTATTGTTAGTTTGAAAACTGTCTACATATGTATGCATGTATGAGTGTGTAGTTTGTAAACAAAGACGACCTGTAATTAAATTACTTATGAAACAATATTGCAGGAAACGATTGAAGTTTATTAGTGTTAAGTTCAACGCATGAAAATTATAAGACTTGACACAAGAAAACTTGTTGTACCAGGAACTAAGTTTCCCAGCTTTCTGGTAATTTTTAATATCACTATTTAACACAGGAAACGTTGTACAAATGGCTTGTTATTTCTTTATTCAGGTCTCTAATTAAATAAGTTAACATTAAATTGTGTTCTGACTGAATATATATATATAACATATCACCTGTATTTCCCCTAACCTGTTTCCCCTCACCAGGATTTCCTTATTAATAGAATTACGTACATATATATTAAGTTACAAATTTTTTTTATCCTAAGAATAAATATTGAGCTTCAATTGGTATTTTCCTCCGAAAAAATTTGTTTATGTATTCCTGCATTCTAAGCAATTGTCAAATAAAATCCCATTCACCTCTTTTTCCGGTTTCCATGAATTTTTGAGTCGGCACTTTAAAGAATCTGCATTTTAAGTGCAACTATAAATAAACATATCAGCCTGTTTTGATCGAAAATTGTCAAATTTGGTTTACTGATGGGAAAAAGATTCGAGTCGAAAAAGGAGGTTATCTCTGAAAAATTTTGTAAGTCCCAATTCCATAAAATGGGACGGATTTTCTGTACAAAATTTACAAATTATTTAACGACTTTTTAATTCATTGAGTAACATTTTCAATACTGAATGAACGGCAAACAATATGATTTTATTTGGAAATTAACTACGAGAAGTCACAGTTATATTATCTGAAATAAAATTGTTATTGTTAATAGCATTTTTTTTTTATATCGCTCTTATAAATTTTCATCTTTTTAAAAAATCGATTAATTGATAATCGATAATTTTTTCCAAACTTTTTTTTAAAGTCAAATCTTTTCTCACAATATTTAAAAATTAATACTACTTATGTCAAATAATATTTGTTAATGCCCATTCTTGGTTAATGCCCTAATTTAATGATGTTGCTTACTGCAATCTAATTTCGTATTAGCAGAGTAACAAATATCCAATTCTCGTATACATATATTTTACAATAGAAAGCAAATTCAAAAGTTTCTATTGTTTTTCTTATGGTTTTATTTGTTAATAAATTTTTCGATATTTACTTTCAACTTCCGATTAATTTCCAATAAGTAACAGTTGATGGGATATCATTACAACGGCAACAACATCAACAACAAATGGCAAAAATAATGGGTTTAGAAAACGACTATTTAAAGCGCTACACACATACAGTCAGTCAATAAAGTTTGCATGCAAACTGTAAACCAAAATTCATTAAAAAAATTTTCGCACACCCTGTATTACCTTGCCGTCTTTATTTTTCTGTTTTGTTGTTTATTATGTTAGCTTTCAGCATCTAGTTAGAATAACTAGTTTTTAAAGCACCATTAGATTTGCAAGCAGTTGTTTTTCTGATTGATGTAAAAATATAGTCAATAAAGTTTATATGCAAAACGCATAAGTTAATTCCGGCCTTTGCGTGTAAGATGACAAAGTGAACTTCATAACAATTATTTTATATTTTGATTAGGATAAACAGTGTTTTTAAAAGTTTTGGTTGTATATTTGGAAAAAAATTTCGGATCAGATGGACGAGCCAAGGTATGGCGAATACTCAATTCTGAGGTTGAGCCACATAACATGATGGGCACAGTCAAACACGGTGGTGGATCAGTACTCGTTTAGGGGTGTATGGCTGCCTCTGGAGTGGGTAAACTTGTTTTTATAGATGGTATAATGGATCGGTTTGTCTATTTGCATATTTTAAAAAATAACTTGCATATAAGTGGTACTAAACTTGGGATTGCCGAGTCTAAGCACACCTCGCTTATTGCCAAAGACTGGTTTCTCTATAAAGTAAAAAAACAACTTAAAACCCCACCCCAGTCGCACGGTATTAATCCTATTGAGCATTTGTTGGTCCACCTGGAGCGCCAAATCAGAAAACACGACATAAGAGGCAAAGAAAACTTGCAAAAGACCCTTTTAGAAGAGTGGGAGAAAATACCACCGAACGTTACCACGAACCTGATGTCATCGATGCAAAACCGTCTAAAAGCAGTTATAACAAATAAAGGCTTTCCAACTAAGCATTGAACATTGGATAGTTAACTGTTTAACCTATGAAAAAATTAATTACCTTTTCTTGACTTAGATTTGCATAGGTACATACTTTTTTGACAAATATTTTTGATGATTTATCGCTTATTTGAAGACGTTAAGTTTCTCTTTGTTTTATTTTTTTTTTTGTTTCGAAATAAAATTTTCAATATTTTTTTTTTTAATTAGCTTTTCTTTCATCGTTGTACAGTGAATATATATTTTTTGATGTTATATGGATAAGCTACACGCTTGCATACAAACTTAATTGACTGACTGTAAGTACGTACTCAGGTACTTGTTAAAGAAGACCATGTTAAGAAAGAAAAAAGTTTTAAGATGAATAATATTAAATATATGAGACTTACACGAATGAAAGACTAAAAGTAACACATTTTTGTAAGTTAAATTTAATATTTCTAAATTAGATTATTGGTTATTGTATTTAGTTTATCATATTTAATTTAAAACTGCATTTTAGAGCAATCTTATTTTATGAATATTAAAAGCAAGTTTTTTTCTTCTCTTTACTTTACTGAATCTCCGAGATATCAAATTTCGAAATTAATATATTGTTTGAAAATCTACATCTAACTACATGAAATTTTATACCGGCTAATATAAGTTTTCATTTGTAAAAAAAGTAAAGGTATTTGATGTTGTTTCGGCGGGTAAAGTTCCTAATGAATTGATAAGAAAAAAAGTAAAGTAGAGATACCGAAAGTTAATAAAATATGCTACACTGAAACACTTCTCGAAGTACAAACAGAAGGCGTTATAATAAATCTACCAAAAAGAAATGTGGAATTAACTGAGTGGAAGTGCTAGAGAAACTTTACATTACGAGGTATAACGAACAAAACTAATATCAGTGGCAATATGTAAACGATAATATCACTAGTTCAAGAACTTGGTGTGATATGTATAGATTTGGACAATACAGAGAGGATATTAATACAATATCCACAGTTGGAAGATGTTTAGGAGTTCTTCTATTTAGGGAGCATCGTTATATTACCATTTACCTCTCACAGCATGTCAAACCTGGTATTGCAGCAGTGTTTTCTTTACCAGAAACAGAAATAGCGAAATCGTTCATTTATACTTTCGTTCTAATCTAGTTATAATAATAAGTACCTTAATTATTTTTTTTTTTTGTTTTAACTTTCAAATTGTTATCAAAACATACTATTGGTTTGGTACTCTACCTACTTTTACTTCTAAACAATCTTTCTTTACTTTTAAAAAAATCCTCTAATCCTAACCTTAGTTATGTATCATGTTATAATTTTTTCCCATAAAACGAATTCAGTTTTTTTTATCGGATATATCACTTTTTTTATAAACTTTGATTAAACTTTAGTGACTTAAAACGAATTCATATATTAATAAATTCTTATGAATTATATTTTAACTTAATTCCGGTTCTTCATTATGAACTTCACCACAGACAGCGGTTATATGCGATATCAAATTTTGTTTGTAACACTTTACATATAATATTTGTTTTACCTTTCACACGAGTAGAAGATCCAGCCATGCCCGCCTGTCAGTCTTAATATGATTTGTCAGTACCGTTTTACCTGAATAGCTGACATTTAGTAGTATTATTTTTACGTAAAGAAGATCGCAAGCAAACTGAAATTTAATGAAGAAGATGTATTTTCAATTAAATATTTATTTATTATTTGAAATCAAATATTTTTTTTTTTGTTTCCGAATCTTTGTAAATCTGTAAACGCAGTTTTTTTCCTATTGTTTACCCTGTTTCAATACTGATAACCGAACAATTCATGAATGATTATTTGTGACTGAGTACATTTGCTCTTTATAATCTTGTTTTTTAAATTTTGACTTAGCACATTTTTTTATTTTTATTTTTTATTTTTTGTTTTAACATATATAAAAACTGAGTAGAGTCTTATTTAATTGGTGTTAAGAAAAATAAATAATTTAATTGATAAAGATTTATACTAGGGTAAATCATCATAAAAGTTATGGTGGCCTTTGAGTAATGTTGATTTTAAAAATTTCAAGTCTTCGAATTTTCTAAAAGTTATCTTTCTTCTTTCCACAAAACTCCATAGAGTCTATATTTTTTCAGGTAAAATAAAACATTCATCAGAAAATCGAATTTTTGGGTATGTACTTTGGAGTAAAATTTCCCACGTCCATGTCGACTACTTTTACAAAATTAAATATAAAAAAACAAATAATCCAAATAAGTGATATCATATCATCCTTAAACCTGCGAATTCCCTTTGTATCAATTGTTTAGAGCTCGATTTTGATTATCTGAATAAAGCAGTTCCCAAAGAACTAAGAAAATTTAAGTTGGTCTTGGCAAAGAGTTCGTAGGTCCAACTAATTTGACATAGAAAATTAGCATTAACCAAATTTAAGTGGTATTGTTAAAAATTTTTTTGCCTGTCGATAGGAAAATTATGGGATATTATCACATGTTATTTTTATATGGAACGCTCATGACCATATTCGGTAGGGTAACATATTTTTTTGTAAAATTTGTATAATCGAATTTAAGAAAAATCACTGCAATATTTTTAAACTCTTTCTTTGAACTCATACTCTCTGTAACGGGGCAATCCCATTCCCCCTCATCCAATTGATCTGAAACTTGGTCTTGTTGTGACTATACATTAATTTTGGGGTAGTCACGCATGGTCACGGAGTGACTTAAACCCATATCCCCTCATCCAATCAATCTGAAACTTGGTTAATAGACTTGTTGTGATGAAAGATTAATTTTAAAATAGTCATGCACAGTCACGCGAAAAGATTCAAAACTCATATCCATAAGGAAAGAAAGAGTTTCAATAAAAACTTTGTTTGTATGGGGTTAGATTATTTCTACTTTGATACATTTAAGGAAGCAGCTTTATTGTAGGAATGGTAATTAATAAGTATAATGTTACAATTTAAGTCGATCTCACAAGGGTCATTTTTAAATACCAATGACGTTATGGGTATGAAAAGCTTATATACATCGTTTCATCAAAATACATTAAGATTTGCGACATACAGTTTGATGTCAAAGTTCACATGGACACAGAGACAGACAGATGAACAGACGGACAAACATCGCAAAGTCTATTCAGAAACTCATTCTGAGCCGATCGGTGGGCGTTAGTCGGATATTTTTTATACCACAGAGTGGCATAGGCTATACAAATTTCAATTGATCTAAATTGAGGAACATTTGATCGTCGATGAGTTCTTCTATAAATTTCTGTAGATCTCGAATACAAGGTTTGCACACATCAAAATTGTAAAATAAATAAATATCTAATGATTGAGTTTGAAATTGTTCAGGCTCAAGATCAAATGTTTTTACTTTAAATAAAGCAAAAGCATTAGCACATTTGTTTCAAAAATTGATCTACATATATTCTGCATGACATTTTATACAGCTGTTTCGGGAAGAGTCACCAAACCTCATCAGTAACCAAAAGCAGTAGATAGTTTGTTTGGTAAAAAGTTTTTTCATTATTAATTGTTTTGTATAAAGATTTGTATGAAAAATTTTTATGGACCATGGTATTACCCGTTACTAACTTCACACTTTCGAGTCATTTAACAGACATTTTGCGTACTTTTCCTATATCAATATTATTCTCCATCTCTTTAAATAAAACTTTTGAAGATAAAAGATTTTTTAAATTTTATTGATTTTTTCACAAAATTTACAATTTTAAAATGCTCTAATTCATTGAGTGACTTTTTGAATAATTAGGTATAATTAATGATCGGAAAATTTTATGATTGAAATTGGCAATTATATATTCAGAAAAAAAATTAATGATATTATCAACCCTCCCACTTTTATATCGCTTTTATTACTTTTATATTTTGGAAGGAAATATTTCTTTAATAAATATACATATATGCCACTATATCAGAGACTTCTATATATGTAGGGTATTTGAAAATCAGCAAAAGCGTTACATAATAAATTTTTATTGAAAACTTTAACGAAAAAGAGAAATAACACAGCGTTAAATAACATAAAAAAATCACTACCGTAGCAATTCTTAGGAAAAATAAAACAAAATAAAAATAACTTAAAATTTCCGAAAATACATCACATGTAGAACCGATGATGAAAGAATATAATATAGAATACTAAATACAAAAAAAAGCTAATATAAGAGCTAATAACCATGAAAGTCAAGACTTTTTTGTTACATTTTAAAATGACCGCAAATTTTAAAAATGACCTTTTCTTCGGTTAACATTCTTGTTGTTTTATTTTTGCCATACTAGCGTAAAGGCTGTATTCTTTAAGTTTAACATATTTTTTTTATATAGTATAGTACCCATATAGTATATATATTTATTCTTTATGTTTAGCTACCGAACAGGTGGCGTATTTGTATTGGAATTTATGTCAGACTTTAAGGGTTTTTGTTGAAAATAACTTATGAAAGCTCCATGAAGATGATGATTTTGGTGTATGGCTAATAAATTAGAAACTGAAAGTTGTTAACACCGACTGACATGATAAACAGTGAAGTATATTTTATATAAATTTAAAGTAGATGAAAACTGGTTGAATTTTATCGATTTCGAATGAAAGTACTTAAAATTTTAAAGTAAAAAGTTAATTAACCAGAACGGTAAGTGATGATATAAATAACCTAATGGACATGAGGATGACTCGTATATGTTAGTATGAGTTTTAAAGTCATGCTCATGTTATTTAATAGGAATAAGCAAACTATGTCCCGAATTTTAAAAACTCGAGCTGATTACTGAAGTATTGGTGAAAATGTTGAATTTTTCAATAAGAGTATTAAATTTGGTGCTTATTGTAAAAAAATATTTAAAACAGATTGTGCTGTACTATAGTTTCCTTTCTTTCTGTTTTTAATAAAATTAGAGAAACTTGCCAAACACTTTGAAAAAATTTATTATATCAAGCAACTAACCACAATATTACTTGAATCAATTATCTGATATATTTCTAGTTACTTGTATATCCGAAATAAAATTATGTTCGAAGTGTATTTAGAATATTAAGTCTATTTCTCGTTTTAAAAAAATTAAAAAAAAAATGTGCGTTAGTTTCCAACTGCATATGCTGAATATTTATATACAAAAGAAAAAAAGGACCGAGATTTTGAATATATCGCACTTGAAAAAGTCAGACTCACTTCCATATAAAAAATTTCATTAAACTGACATTTTCATGTTTTTTTTTAATCACAACCAAAAGGAAACGACAAATAAGTACTACAGATACTGTTTTATGCGTTTTAAAAAAGGTTCTGTAAAATGGAAAATTTGGTATCAAAAAATCTTTGATGAGAACTAGGGATTTGCTTATATAAATTGATATTTGGTTTATGCAATCGAATGTAGATCTTGCATAATGAATGTGGCATATTTATCTGTATTACATACATATTTCTAAATGCAACAATTTTTAAATGCTTCAGATATTTTTATGTGCCACGACCACTTCACGGATCATGCACATTTTAAATGCGGTTACTCATATCAGTAACTAATGTGCTAGTGCAAAGTTCCAAGTGTCTTGTTATCATAAGGGGTGTTCCAAAATTAAAGAAAGTTTTGAATTTGCCGTCACTTTTGCAAAAAGTGTCCGTAATCAAAAGAGAAAGACAACTTGACAGTTGTCAGAGTAGGGATAGTAAAAACAGAACAGTCTATAATAAAAAAACGCGTTTTCATTGTTGAACAATATTTTAAAAATAGTGAAAGTTTGACGGCTACAGTTCGAAAATTTCGAAAACTTCGTCAACTGCGAAGAGATTAATTAAAGAACTCAGGCAGACTGGATGAATTGGTGATGCTGAACACAATGATCGTCCAAAAACAAGCGGTTCAAATGCAAATATCGCGGATGTGCGTAAGAGTGTTGATGAAAGTACAGGAACATTAATTCGGCGTCGATATCGCAACATGATAACAGAGTTCTTTGTACTTAAATGGGATGATATTGATGTGGACGACATGTGGTTTTGATAAGATGGTAGTACGTACATACATTATTCATGGGTTCCAATAAGTTTCAAGGCTTTTGCTCTCATAGTACTCCTGCTATTTTTTTGTATGGAAGGTGTCATGCCCACTTGTCCGATCCTGTACATTTTTTGTTCGAATAACTTATGGACTCACACAAAGTTTCAAGGACAAACATATTATATAAACTAATTGCTTAATTTGGGAGGCGCTACATCCGCTATTACGATCCCATCCATTCTTTTCAACCCTCTCCACATTGTTAATTTATGTACTCGTACAAATTTCAGCACTCTAGCATACATTGCATTTCAATTATATGATTATAACTATTTACTTCGTAGGTGTGGTGCCAAGAATACTTGATATATCAAAAAAACTAAACTTAATTTATATTGTAATTCAGTTCTAACGCATGTTTAAAATTTCAAGATGCCAGCTCATCGAGAAGTTAGTTTAAAATCATTTGCACAATTTGTACTATAAAGACAAAGAAATGGGCACCAAACCCATCTAACAACAAGTTAGACATTAAACAAATTGTGAAATGGTCTTAGGTCCAACTAGTTGGGTATAAAAAATAAACATAAACCAAACTTGAATGGCATTGTATAAATTTGTTGGCTGCACACAGAGAATGAATTCGTTGTAACAATCGAATTATTCTGTTGTGATTACTGAAACATATTTTCAAAAATACCATATGGAGTGTAACACATTTGATTTTTTTAATAAATTCGATTGTCTAAATTGACATATTCAGTTAACACAATGCTATTTAGTTTTGTATTGATTGAATCAACCATTTGTTGGGGTTGCGCGTTTCAAATTCATATTTTTCTTACATATATTTTTAAATTAAAATTAAAAACAAAATAAATTAATATATCTTTATACCTCTGAGGTACAACAATGTTTATTTCAAGCAACATAGCTAATTTCTATATAAAAGTAAAATAAAAAATGAAATAAAATAAAGCAGCAAAAACTAATGTGAATTTGAGCACGCATAGAAAAGGCAGTGTTACTTTCCCCGTTCCAAGTGCATTTTAGTAAAGACTGAGGCAAATGTAGATTCGTACAAATACTAGAGAACGATAATGGAAAAAGCCAGGCCTGCAGCACTTGAAACTTATAAAACGCACTGAAGAAGGTTTGTGGCTTACTCTTATAAGTGAAGATCGGGAAGCAGCTCTATATGGGGTCAAAGGGATCATTTTTGGACTACTCATTAGTGGATGTAATGAACGCATACAAACCCAATTTGAGTAAGATCTATATGACAATTTGGATCTTATGGCAATTTATGTCGATTTCATATGGGTAATTTGTATGGGGGCTAGGTCTGAACATGGGCCGATTCTCACCAATTTCAATAGCGTTCATCCCATGCCCGATAAAAGCTTATATACCAAATTTCGTCAAAATATATTCATACTTGCGACCTGCAGTTTGATTACAAGCTTTACATGGACACACAGACGGACGGACGGACGGACATTGTTAAATCAACTCAGAAAGTGATTCTGATTCGATCGGTATAATTAAAGATGGGTCTAGGTCAAATATTTTTGGTTGTTACAAACAGCAGCACAAAGTCATTATACCCAAACCACATAGTGGTATAGGGTATAAAAATGAAATAAAATAAATCAGCAAAAACTAATGTGAATTTGAGCACGCATAGAAAAGGCAGTGTTATTTTCCCCGTTCCAAGTGCATTTTAGTAAAGACTGAAGCAAATGTAGATTCGTACAAATACTAGAGAACGATAATGGAAAAAGCCAGGCCTGCAGCACTTGAAACTTATAAAACGCACTGAAGAAGGTTTGTGGCTTACTTTTATAACATTTTTAGAATGGAAAGAGGAACACATTTTTTATTCACCCCCTTGACTTTAAAATTATAACGGAATTCAAATCCAATATTTGTGAGAGAGAGTTCCCAATTATTTAATTTCAATGAAGAACGTCTATTTATTTCTTACGTTTTGCTTTAATTGATGGACAATCACAAATTTTCATTTGGGTTTTCAATATTTATATGAAAATATCACGCGATTTTATTTCTAATATTTACTTAAAAAAAGTAAAATTAAATAATAATGAAAAGCGGAAGAGAAATGTTAACAAGTAAGAAAATTATAGTCGGTATAGACCGACTATACGATACCTTATACCATGCGTTTAAAGGCCCTATCTCTCAGGCCCAACTAACTGGATATAGAAAATAAGCATAAACCAAATTTGAGTGGGATTTTTATTAATTTTTTTGGCTGCAGATATGAAAAAGTTCATATCGGATGCTATATCTTTATGGGGACTTGGCCCAAAAATGGACCGATCCTGACCATGTTTGGTAAAGTCTCTTGGATTTTGCAAAAATATATACAAACAAAATTTGAAGAGAATCCGTGCAATATTTTTGTTTTTTGATAGATTTAAGTGAAGATCGGGAAGCAGCTCTATGACTAAGAGTTATCCCATAGGGATCATTTTTGGACTACTGATTAATGGATGTAATAAACACATACAAATCCAATTTGACTAAGATTTATATGATAATTTGGATCTTATTGCAATTTATGTTGATTTCATAGGGGTCATTTGTACGGGGCTAGGTCTGAACATGGACCGATTCTCACCAATTTCAATACCGTTCATCCTACGGCCGATAGAAGCTTATATACCAAATTTCATCGAAATACCTTCATACTTGCGACCCGCAGTTTGATTACAAGGTTTACATGGACACACAGACGGACGGACGGACAGACGGACGGACGGACGGACGGACGGACACACGGACGGACATCGTTAAATCGAATCATTTAGTGATTCTGATTCGATCGGTATAATAAAAGATGGGTCTAGGTCAAATATTTTTGGTAGTTACAAACACCAGTACAAAGTCATTATATTCAAACCACATAGTGGTATAAGGTATAAAAACGTTGTACGTTTCGTGAAATAAGAGACATATTAAAAAAAAATAAAAAGGTATATCAAACTAAATTAAATAAGGCCATCACTGCAAAAGTGGTGTAAGATAGTACAAGAGCCTATACATATATCATCTGTCTCACCGTAATACACCTCATCTCTAACACTGTTGGAGTAATTCAGGTTGTTGTAAAAAGTGTGTCGAACTGGCGGGATTAAGTGAACCAACTTAAGAAGTTCGTTTTTCTTTTTAAAGAAAAGGGTACACCTTCATTGTTAGAATCGAAAATTTATGGATTTTATGTAATCTTAGCCCTTCAAACATTCCACTCAATCGTATTATCTTAAATGGTTACCTTTTTCGAACCGTTTTAATAATTTCTTCGAGAAAGTTTTCTGGAACGTATATTTCTTTTTTTTTTTTTTTTTTTTTTTAATTCTATCTTTATTTGCAATCTATTTTACAAAAATAATAAGCAAATCTTATAACATTTACAATTAACTTAAAATAATTGAGTTCCAATGAACTCAATAAAAAAATATGTATTACATTAATGTATTGTTTACATATAAATATATATCATTATTTTTATTTATCGCTACTTCCTAAAAGGTAGATCAAGTATGTGAAATCTTTTTAGCCTATGTATTTCGTCACTGTCATCTAATAGGTTAATGGCTAAAACGTTTGAGTGATTGCTTAGTCTATCAAGATATCTTTCACTAAACTTGTTGATTTCGTCTTTTATTGTTGATATACCGAGATCCTTATGTATATTGGTGTTTTTAATATACCACGGCGCATCAGATATTAGTCGTAATGTTTTAGATTGATACCTTTGCAGAATTTCCACATTTGAATTGCTAGTAGTTCCCCATAGTTGCAAACCATAAGTCCAATAACTTAATTTTCCAGGCTTAATTCAGATTTCGATCCCAGCAGCCAGAGCATTTTTTTTGTTTTGATTTTTAAATGTTCCTTCTTTTTGTCAATATGTTTCCTCCATGTAAGTCTTCTGTCTAGATGCAGCCCCAGATACTTCACATTGTTACTTGTTCGAATAGAGGTTCCATTTAAAGTTAGGCTTGGGCAATCACCTTTCCTCAGCGTAAATGTAACGTGAACGGACTTTTCCGTGTTAACTCTAATGTTCCATTTTTGCAACCAACTTTGTATAAGATTCAGTTCATTTTGTACCTGTTCAGATGCTTCAACTTTTGACTCATATGATGCTAGTATAGCAGTGTCGTCAGCGTATGTTGCAATGGTTAATCCATCCACTGTTGGCATATCTGATGTAAAAATCGTATAAAGTACTGGGCCCAATACACTGCCCTGTGGAATACCAGATTTAATTTGACCAAAATTTGAATAACAATCGTTAACATTAACGAAAAACCATCTTTCATGAAGATATGATTTAAGCAATAGATAAAATGGAGCTGGGATCAGCTTTTTTAGTTTGTATAACAACCCAATATGCCATACTTTATCGAAAGCTTGTTGCACATCCAAGAACACAGCGGAACAATAAAATTTTTTTTCAAATGTATTTCTAATGACGTTGACAATCCGGTGACACTGTTCTGGCGTGCCGTGTTTATGCCTGAAACCAAACTGATAATCTGGAATAATATGCTGTTTTTCCAGTATAGGCAGTAATCTTTTTAGAAGAAGTCTTTCGAATATTTTGGAAAATGTTGGTAACAAACTTATTGGTCTATAGGACGAAACACAATTTTCAGGTTTATTTGGTTTGTTTATCATTATAATTTTTGCATATTTCCATTGGGATGGGTAGTAGTTTAGTCTTAAAATAGAGTTAAACACTGTTGTAAGGAAAACATAGCCTTTTTTAGGTAAAGCCTTAACTACTGTAGAGTCAATACTGTCGTAACCTGGTGCTTTTTTCGAATTGAGTTCTTTTATAATATTTTTTACCTCAGAAGGAGTCACATGCTTAATAGGACGATCCATTTGGCATGCTACATCAAGGAATTGTAATATTTCATGTCTATTTAAAGGACTATTTAAATCAAATGGTGTAAAAGTTTGTTCTAAGTGCTCCTTAAATACGTTTGCTTTATCTTTGTCAGATCTACTCCAAACACCATTAACATCCTTGATCGGTATATTCCTTTTAGCAGGACGTTTTAAATATTTGGTTGCCTTCCAAAGACTATATTCGTCATTTTTCGTAACATCCAAATTCTTAAGAAAGTCTTTGACGGAATTATTTTTATATTCTTTGAGGCGTTTTTTTAAGTAATTAGCCGCTCGATTTAAGTTGGTCTTATCCAATGGACTTCTAGTTCTTTGGTAAATTCTCCTCAAGCAACGTTTGTTCATAATAAGTTCTCTTATTTCAGCAGAAATTTTCACATTAGAACCATTCGAATTACATTGTGGTGGGGTAGATAAACAAGCTGCCTCATGAATTAAGCTCGTAAACGATTCTATGGCATCTTCTAATTCGCTTTCAGTTTTAATAGAAATATTCAAATTTAAATTTTGCTCTATCCAATATTCAAAAGATTTCATATCTGTGTTAGCATTAATGATTTTTATGTTTTTTGTTGCAGCTTGAATATTTGTACTAAAGTTAACGATTATAGGACTATGGTCAGAACTTAAATCTGCACTATCTGATATATCCAAAAGTGCTCTTGAAATACCTTTATAAACAATGAAATCCAGAAGGTCTGGAATTTTAGTAGGATCACTTGGCCAGTATGTAGGGCTTCCAGTAGACAAAGACGAATATTTGTTTTTTAAAATACATTTGTAGAGCTCTTTACCTTTCGGATTTGCTAGCCGAGATCCCCACCACGGATGTTTAGCATTGAAGTCACCTCCTACAATGAACTTTGGGCCAAGTTTTTTAAAAAAGTTTTCATAATCCACACATTTTACTGAATGTCTGGGTGGGAAGTAAATAGAATATATATTAAAAGCATTGCTATCACATACTACTTTCACACCGGCTGCTTGCAAAAAAGGTTTTTGAATGGGATCTAGTATTTCATATTTTATACTAGATTTTATTAAAATTGCGGCGCCTGCGTGTGCTCTATCATCGGGGTGGTTAGCAGTCACTATATCATAATTTCTTATTTTAAAAAATGATTTATTCGTGAAGTGAGTTTCAGAGATCAAAAATATATCAATATAGTTATTTTTAATGAAAATTTCAGTTTCATTTGTATGATTAGGAAGCCCATTGGCGTTCCATATTCCTATCCTTAAATTTAGTTGCATAATTTAGCCATGCTGGACTGTTTGCATCTCTATTGCATTCCGCTGTGGCATGATCCATACCACACTTTACACACCTAAATTGGTTTCTACAGTATGATTTGGTATCACCAAACTGTTGACAGCGATGACATTGTACTAAGTCATTTATTCTCATTGGTGGTTCAATTTTAACTATGGCGTGGTTTATATGTTCTATATCATACACAGTTTTATTATTTACATTTGGTTCTAAGTCAACGAAAAACATTGATAGAGGTTCCTTTGTAGTACGACTCTTTACATTTGTAATAGCTCTGACTTGATGTCCTAACAAAATGAGTTCCGCTTTAATATCCGCAATGGGTGTTGAGTGGTGAAGCCCTTTAATTACAATTCTATAAGCCCTTTCTTGCTTTAGTTGAAAAGTATGAAAATTTATTTTTGCATTCTCTAAGTATTTTATTACTGTCCGATATGAATCTACAGACTTGATCATTAGACGAACTTGACCTTCCCTTAAAGATTTATAATTAAATTCACTATTAGATATAATACCACTTAATTTTTTTATCATAAGATTTATATTATCTACATTAGGAATATAAATTGCAGGAGGTTTTGGTGTTGTGTCATTACATTTTTCAGCCTCTTCGTCTCCAGTATCAAGAGTAGCATACCTGTTGTTGTTGGTTGATGTAGTTGGTTGCTCGTTCAAGTTTATAAATTTTATTTTGTTTTGTTGTTGATGTTGTTGTGGTGATTCTGCTCGCTTTCGTTTTGTTGGAACAGTCTGCCAAATCGACTCAGCTTCATCGCTTTCATCACTTAGGCTTTCCATACTTGTAGTATAGTAAACCTTAACTATTGTTGTTTATCATGCACTTTGATTGTTATTGTGGGATTAACAATTCAGTAAAGAATTCACTAATCCCTTTGTTTTGAAAAACAATTTTATGTTTTATGCAAACTGCACTGATATTGTTTTTGGGGGATTAACGATGCTAATCCCTTTGTTTGTAAAAAATTTTGTTGTTTTTTTTTAAATGTTTTGTTGTATAAAATTTTTTTAAAATTATACTTTGTTATAAGTTATACGTCTGTCTGCGATCGCGGTCAAACAAAGACTGTGTATATTTCTTTGAAAAATTTTTTTATTTTGTTCTTTTTTCATTTAGACCAAAATCTTGATCACATGGTAAATATGAATGTCCATTGACAAACAATTTATGATCTATTTCTACAATAGTAAAATCCGGGTGAGGTACAATATAGTGATAGAACAACAACATCTTTATGTTTCTATTCTGTCCTCCACATTTGTCAAAATACATGACTACTGTTTAATGGTCAGAAAATTTTTAAAAAAGTGGAACAAACAAGATTTTCAATGAATTTTCGTGTTTAAACTCTCAATTTTTACACTCTTCGACTCCGACAAGACGGTATTTTGACGTAAACTATAGGTAAACATAGCGTTAGCATAATGCGGAAGTGGTATATTCGAGTTACACCAATTTTCATCTATTACTGTGCAAAAACGATTTTTTCAGCTCGATCTGCTTTTGAATACCAAAAGGTGGCTGACTCCACTTTTGTATTGATAGTTGGTAGTGTAAGGTATGTAGTTAACACCAGAACAGCAACAACCAAAAATTGTGGATTAAGACACTTTTGTGCTGATGGCCTCAAATATTGTACTAAATTATTTTAATAATTAGAATATTAATATCTAGAGAAAAAAATGAGAGCCATTTCATTTTCAAATTATGTCTTGACTTCTGACAAAACCATGAAAACGTCAAAAGTGTTAATGCAAAATTGTTCATCTTTCAATTCTAAGATATTGTTCTGTTATTTTAAGTATTTTTTATCCTCATCAAACTTTTATCCATATTCAAACATTGCTTTTTTGGATGCTCAAATGATTGTATGACTTACCCAGTCTCCTTTAATGTACTTTCTGTTCACTTAGTTCAGTATGAAATAAATTACACATTAATGCATATTCCGGAATGGATCATATCAAATCGTCGTGAACATCTAATGGTTCTGATAAAAAATTAATGGTCTAGAAACTACCACGGAGACACGAGAGCTTATTCAACCATTTTTATCCATTTTTCTGTTTTTATTCTACATACATATGTACATACATATAATACGTAAACATTTATAAATATTTTTTCTGTTAAAAATCGTAATATATCTCCGCGGACTTATCTATGTATGTCCGTCTAAAACATGGTGCAAAACATAGCGTTTGGTAAGGTACTTATTTTTCTGGTCCCCTTATAAAAATTGCTTTCGATATGAACTGATTTTATATCTGCAGGTACCAAATTTGCTACAAGACCACTGAAAATTATTATCAGGCCACTGACTTCAGCGTAGTTGAATCTATGACCACATCTCGAAACGTATGGTTTAAATTGTCTTAGGCTTGGTCCAAATCACAAAAGCGGTTCGGCAAAACCTTTTCTAAAAAAGAGAAGTTTGTTCTTACTATTTCCAAGATCTACAGTGATACCACCTCATATTTGTTCATAACAATGAATAAAAGACAAACATGGTCTAACAAAATATTAGGAAAATTTATTTATATATTTGGTTATTGTTTTCATATATCATTGTGCCACACTTTATACCAGCAGGTATAAATATAAAAGCCCACGCTAATCATATTTTAAAATTTTAATAAAAATTAATCCCAAAACTCTTTTAGAAAACAAAAGTGTTGCCCGCATACAATCATTCTTAATTTATGAATCTCTATTTTTCTTCATTAAATTAAAATGTATTCAAAAATTTGCCGCTATGCCATAAAAAAAGTTCATAAAAAACCCTACAACACCACAGAAAGAGAGGTTCAAAAAGGCCATCGTTTAATAGTTACTTTAAAAAGGTAAAACGTGTTATACATTTCGTTTGGGTAAGCATTTCGAACAGAATTTCTATAGTACGTCTGTAGTAAATGTTTGCTTGTTTTCCTTAGATAATTTGTGTAATTGTTACATAAACAACAAGAAACACAACGAACACATATATTTTTCCAATGATTTACGAGTATGTGCTTAGAGTTATTAAAAAGAAGGGTTAAAGATTTTAATCTTCAACCTGTATCTAGTCACAGGTTATTCCGATAATATGCCATTGTTATACTCAGACTATATGCTTGTCTTCTGTTTGACGATGTAAATCTGAGCGCTCTACTTTAGCTGTAAACCATTTTCATCTTCATTTTCTTAATGCCGTCGCCACTTTAACATTAAATGTCATACAATGCTCTGTCTGTCCTGCGACCATGCACTGCGTTTTATGAGGCAGGTATTTGTGTATGGCTGTCATCATAAACGTCTCATTAAGTTCGTTTCGTCATTTGTTTGTTTTCAAAAGTGTAACAAGAGGGTGTTTTCGTTTTGGTGTTATTTGCGTCTTCATACATATATGTTTTTGGTAGGCGAAAATTTGGATAATTGCGAGTGAATGAAATACACGAAATTTAATACCCGTCCTTATGGTTGTGGCGATTCTTGGTAATGTAGTGTAGGATCTTGTGTTTTACAGTGAATTAATTTAACACATTAATGAATAACTCCTTTAATTAAATATTATAATAGACTAGCTGAGTCCGGTCCGCGTTGCTGGCCCGAAGAAAACATCTGGATTTTATATTGCATCTAAATTTTAATACCGAGTGTCGGGCAAAAGTAAAGCACGAACTCCCTCGAAAATCCTTAAATACATTGCATTTAATAATATTATGAATATGACTGAAAAAAAATATACGTTTTCTTGAATATTTTAACACCAGCGCCACCTACAGGTGAAAAACTTTGTCAGCAACTTTAGTTTTATGTACGTAATATATGTTGCGAATTTGAGCTAAATTGGACCGTAAATAAATTTTTTGGGAAAATCTCGACCCCAGCGCCACCTATCGGGTACAAAAAAAAGTTATGCAAATCGGAGAACCAAAGGAACATATGGTATGAATACGAAGTCACTGGCATTAGTGGTTCAACAGTTATTAGAGTACCAACATACGCACCAACGTTTTTATATATTAAGATATTAAATTTTTAAATTATTTCATTCAGGCCAAGAATCGAAATATGATTGCGAAGGGAAGTGGCGAGGTGATTTTATAACCTATTCCAGAGCTCCCCAGTACTCGAGTAACGAGGTTCTGCAGCTGGTCGAGTTGTAAATGAGCTACTGAAGTGTCGAATGAGTAGTTCGAGTAGTAAACAGCTAATTTTTCATGGTTGAAAGCATGTATAAAATAAATGTAAACATTTATTAAAACAAATCATATTGAAATCAATTTACAAACAATTTTTCAAAAATATATGGTGTAATGTTAAATATTTTGGAGTCAATATACCAATAGACTATTTTCCTGAAATATTGAAGTATTCTGATAACTACTCGAAAAGGAACAGCCACTTTTCACTCAAATATATCAAAATACGTTCTTCATATATGTTCGATGTCTACTTTCAGAAAAATTTGGAAGAACACTTTGAAAAAACTATTCGTTTCTTAATTTATGTAAAGAATATGTTTTCAAAATGTTTGCGTGTGGAAACAACTAATCGAAAGAAAATAGAAATTTTGCAAAAGGTGTAAAAATATTTTTAAAAAATTTTAGTTTTTACACTGTCTGCAATCGACTACATTTCTAGATCATTAAAGAATAGTAAAAACAATAACGAACTGAAATGACTCGCTTGGAAAATGCCAGAAGTAACACTTTCAATCTTAGATTCAATATTGCGAAGCATAACTCTTTTGGTTTTAAATGTGAGATACGATTTAATCCACAATATAATAGAATCAGATATGCAAATGAGTCTCAAGTGCTGTGTTGATAAAATGCAAAAAAATTTTCATTATTATCCTCTCTGAAGTAATAGGGTGAAACTCTCTAAAAAAGGGGAACAATGGGGAAATATTCTCACACCATGACGTGAAATTTTTTGCGAATTACGACGGCTCGACTTTTAAACCTTTCAATTGATGTGGGAGATAAGGTTGCTCTTAATTTAGGACATATAAAAAATACACTTTTCGAAAAAAGTGCAAATGAAATGCGACATTTTTGACAGAAAAGAAAACTGGGAATAGTGGAAATGGAGTTTAAAAGCATAAATATTCAAAAATTAAAAAATAACGATTGTTTGTTTGGATATCTTCTGATATTAATACGAAGTAAATGCTATATGGTATGAAAACTGATTGTTAACCACACTACTCGTAGGCCTGACTTTAGGTTAGCGTGTCAAAGCGCTGACCAAAAAGTGCAAGTACGAGTGTAAGTAGTATAGTAGCAATCTATTCAATTATAACATAACAATTATCACATTGTTCAATAAATCGCTGATGAAAGCTAAAAATGCCAGAAACCGGTGCGATTAAGAATACAGTGTAGTTATGAATTTTTGAAATATATGCCTTCTGCTTCTTCTTTATCATGCATCCTTGAAACAAAATCAAAAATTTGCATATTAATTAATTGCAAAATGTCTGAAAAATTACTACAAATCTAAAAACGTTGCCTGCGAACAACGTTTAAATAGAACTAGCAGACTCCAGCGCTCGAAATTCGAGTGCAATTTCTAGGCAACTGTATTACTCAACATAGCCAATTCACAAACCAACACTTTTTTGGTTTATTATTATTGTAAATGAAGATAACAAACTCATTAACAAACACATCAACAAATTTAATAAACATACACATAGTATATGCATAATTTTATGTATGTGTAATAGCAACTTTAAATGCAATTTATCAAAACAAAAGAAAAATTTAAAAATCTGTAAATCTGGTGAACAGCTAAAAAGAAATACCTATCAAACAGTGTACGTTTGGTTACAATCGGGTTAAAACGGCAGAACAAAACATAAATCGCCTAGCCTATTAATATTATAAATTTCTTATAAAGAAAATGAAAATCTATTTTTAATATTTGAAAAAATTTGTAATACAATAAATATAACTGTTCCTGCTGTCAAAACTATATATCGGTTACAAAACGCAAATAACAAAAATAAAAATAACTCTAACGATGGGGTAATAATTGTTAAGATGTGGTCTCCATATGACAAAAAATAATTTTCAAAATCATTTGCTAACTGCCGTAAAATTAAAACACGTTGGAGAATCTTCAAATAATAAATGTTTTGTCAATGAAAATCTTACGCAGTAGAATTATACCATTCTGCATGCAACAATAAAACTAGAAAGGAAAATTGTCTTCACAGTGCATTCAGTGCGTGGCTTAGCAAATATTAAAAAGACCACGGAAGGCAACATAATAAGAGTTGATAGAATATCTGAATGATTAATTTCGAGAACCAGAACCCGCACCTAATGCTAATGAAAGTTTTGATACAACTTTTATTAAAATCTTATTTTCAAACTATTTTACTTTATTTTTAGCACTTTATACCATTTTAAATACATTCATATATCCGTTTCTACAAATTTTAGAACTTTTCCATATCAATATTTCAACTAACAATTTATATGTTAATAATAACTATTTTATCAAAATATTTATTTCATGCGTTACTCGTTCATTATTTTTAAAATTTATCAATGAACAATACTCATACCATTAGTTTCAGAGATAATGTTGGGATTATGGTTAAAGTCCTTGCCAATTAGAGAAAAGGAAAAAGATTGACGAATTTAGATTGATCTTTGAAAACTCAGATGTTGATTTTATATGTGTATCGGAAACGTGGTTTCATTCCGAAATTACAGACTTTTCTGCTTCCTTAAATGGATATAATTTACGTAGAGTTGATAGAGATGATGGATATGGCGGCATTGCTATGTACATAAAAGAAAGTACATCTAAGGAAAGTTGTGATTTTGAGGACATAGATAATACAGATCCTCTAAAATTAGTTGATTGTCTATTTATCGAGGTAAACAATGAAGGTAGGAAATTACTTGTAGGGAGTGTTTATAGGCCTAATAAGAATCTTTGTACTATGATTTTGTCATAGCAGGAGATTTCAGTTCAAACATTCTGGTAGATTGTAGTTTTTCTGAAGACCTAATACCTTACACACTTCACTGCAACTAATAATAAGCTTTTGGATTTGTTTCCCGTGAGTAATGAAATTAATATACTACTCTATGGTCAATTGTCTGCGTCATGTTTCTCCAAACATGATCTCATTTTAATGACTTACAGTTTCCAACTTGTTATACCATTTGAGAGGATTACTTTTCGAGACTTCAAAAACATTATTTTTGGATTCCTCGAGGAAGAATTTGTAAAAATTGTTTGGAATGTTTTGTATTGTTCGAACTCCGTAGATGACCAACTCTCTTTCCTGGAACAAAACCTAATTTATCTGTTTGATTTCACTGTACCAATAAAAACGAAAATTATTAGAAAACTCTGGTTTTCATCTGAAATTATATCAATCAAAGGGATTTTGCATATGCAAGTTGGAAAAGATTGAAAACAACAACAGTACATGAGGATTATCTGCCTGCTAAGAGAAACACAAATAAAATTATTAAAAAGACCAAATCCGATTTTTATGCTGAAAAGTTTTCTTCCGCCGTTGGCTCCAAAATAACATGGCAAATGATACGCGAAGTTGGTATCGGTAAATCTATGAATCGAGAACCATGTTCGATTGATGCCGATACAATAAATACAAAGTTTTTACATGTTCCTATGGTTCAAGCAGATAAAGATAATTATATCGATAATCACTCGAATAACACTTCTGAATCTTGTTTTTCTTTTGCGGCAGTAGACCAATGTGACGTTTTATCTAGTTTATTGTCTATAAAATCGAAGTCTAAGGAGTGGACGGGATTAATCCAAAGTTTCTTAAGATTCTGTTACCTCAGCTACTTCCAACTATTACATTTTTCTTTAACAAAATATTAACTTCAAGCTATTTCCCATCGAATTGGAAAATAGCTAAAATCATTCCAATACCCAAAACTGGTTCCGATTGTAGACCAATAGCTATTATTCTATTTCTGTCTAAAGTATTCGAACGTATTATGCATAACCAAATGACTTGTTTCCTGGATGACAAAAACTTGCTAACAGATCGCCAATCTGGTTTCAGAAGGAAACACAGCTGCATAACAACCTTAGTTGATGTTACAAAGGAGATTAGGGACAAACTTGATGATGGCAAGACTACATTTTTAATACTTTTAGATCATTCAAAAGCGCTTGATACCGTGGATCATAACTCACTGTACTCAAATGACCTCCCAGGTATTCTAACAGATTGTAATGTAAGAATGTAGTAATGCACTAATCGACCAGTGTATTATCTCTACTAATCATCAACTCTATCGTATTTATACATTTATGACTTCTGCAAAAATATTACTCTACAGGAGATTAAAAACATCATCAAAAAGACAAAACGCCTTTAATATAATTTTTGAAACGGGAAAGGTAGGAGAGGAGTTTGAGCGCAGTATTATATTTCCCATTTATAAAAAAGGAAACATAAATTCGAATTGCAATTACAGAGGAGTTTCCCTTATGAACTGTTTGGCAAAACTTTTTATGGGAATTATAAATTCTAGGCTGACAAATTGGGTTGAACAAAACAATATTCTGCATGAATTTCACTCCGGCTTCAGACCACACTATGCAACAGTAGATAACATTTATAATTTATCAGTAATAGTCAATTATAAACTGAACAAAAAGAAAAGGATTTACGCATTTTTTGTTGACTTTAAAGCCGCCTTCGGTAGAGTGCCGAGGAAACCTCTTATATATAAGCTACTTTCTTTAGGTATGTCAACGAAAGTGGTCAACTTTATTGAAAATGTGTACAAACATACAAAGTCAGAAGTGTGGACAGGAAAAGATTTTTCTGAATACTTTGAAACTTATACTGGCGTTAAACAAGGATGCCTCCTGTCCCCATTGCTCTTTACACTGTACTTAAATGACCTCCATGAACATTTGGGAGGTGGTCTGATGGTAGATGATATAAATATACGTTTGCTTATGTATGCGGATGATATAGTCTTATTGGAGAAACATGGTAAAGAACTTGGAAAGTTATTGTAAGCAGTGGAACATGGAGGTGAATATGCTTAAATCGGAAATGATGGTATTCAGGAAAGGAGGCAGGCTTGCATCAAGTGATAAGATAGAGTACAAAAATCAAAAAATTAAAATTGTGAATGAGTACAACTATTTAGGTGTAACTTTAACCCCGCAAGCGGATTTTAGGAAACATTGAAAAAAGAAATATATCGTCCAAGAATAGCATTAATGCAACGTGGAACAGTTTTCTAAATAAACCGAACATAAGTCTGAAATCTAAGTGGAAGCTTTTTCAATCAGTCTGCCGATCTATACAAGCATATGCACCTCAGGTCTGAGGTTACTGTTTATTCGAGGAGGTAGACAAGTTACAGACGTATTTCTTGAAGAGAATTCTAAAACTACCAGACTTTACACACAACTATGCTTTGTATTTGGAAACAAAAGTAGAATGCAGTCATTTTTACACATTGAATTTACATATGGACTATATCTATAAAACGCTATTTCAGTACAACCAAACCAGATTACCAAACAAATTATCTCTAGTTGCGTTGCGCGATAATATATTTTGGGCAAAGAAAATGAATGAAATAAGTAGAGAATTTCGGGTTCAATTTAACTTTGAAAATAATAGTCAACAACAATGGGTTCGAAATGGAACGTGTTTGCTTCAAGAAATGAAATCAAGGGCAATTATGGATATGAAACAAAAAGCTCTAAATAGTACATCAAGATTTTATAAATATTTGAACCATAGTTTGGACATAAACTATATCGAAAACTTGAGAAGTCAAAGGCAAATCTCAACCATTTTTTAAGCGAGATGCGGTATATTACCGTTAAATTCAAACAGTTTTAACACAACTGAAAACCATACATGAACTTTATGTAACACCGGCGAAAATGAAACAACACAACATTTCATGGCAAGATGTCCACTATTTAAAGATTTACGAAACAGATTTCTTGGTAAACCAATTCTTAATTAATGACAATGAAGTCATAAATATTTTGAATGGCCGAATATGTAATGACTGGAATTCACTTTATAATTATGTTGAAAATGCTTTAAATTATAGAAAACTCATTATAGAGGAATTTATCTAAATTGTATACATACCTATAAATATTAGTTATTATACCCTCCACTCCAGTGTGCAGAGTGTATATATAAGTTTGTCATTCCGTTGGTAATAATTAGAAAAAAAAAGTTTGGACCCCATAAAATATATATATTTGTGATCCTTATAACAGCCGGAGTTGATATAGCGATGTCCGTCTGTCCGTCTGTGGAAATCACGATGACGGCATCAATCGGGCAGCTAGGGTGCTCGTTGACATAAAAAATGACTCACTAATATCCCGAAAAGTTTGCTATTTAAAATCGTCCAAATCGGTGGATTAGGGCCCGAGATTTGAATGAAGAACTAAAAAAAGTCTTCAAAAAAATATAATTTTCTATGTTGTTCTTGTCACGATCACGCCCTGAATAGTGCAGCTACAGTGATCATTTTTAATGAGAATGATTCACCAAATTCATGGGAAGATTTCTATTTCAAAAATCATTAAAATCGGTGGAACAGGTCCAGGGAAATCTCTGAAAAATTAAAAAAAAAATGAAAAATATGATGCTTCTATATTGTTCTTGTTGTTATTCTAAATGTTGTGTTGTTGTCATAGCTGGACTTGTTGTTTTTGTGGTCGTTGTGGTAATAATATAATAAAAACTAACCCTTTGTACATTTTTTTATTAACTCTGGTAGAAAAATTTAAAAGTTTCCATTGTTTTGGCATCACTCTAAAAATTTGTTAGATCATTTCTGTTATTACCACGAGCCTGCCTGCAAAATTTCAGACCGAATGGCTCACGGGAAATTGGTTAAAATCGATCCAAAATTTTTTCGACAAGCAGACACTACGAGTTAATATAAAGGGAGTAGAAATTCACCAACATCTAAAGCAAATAATGCTAAAATACCTAGTTGTTAATAAAAAAAAAAAAACAATGTAAATATAGCAAAAAAAAAAAATTTTATGTATAAATTTATTTATAAATTTATATAAACATATTAAATAATACAAATAATATTCATATATTATATATTTATGTATGTATATCCATAACAACTGCATGTTAGAAATAAGTCGGTACATTATTTTATTTACATAAAATTCTGCAATATTTTGTTGTGGGGAAAATACATTTCTTTTTCATTAACAGAGTGTCACTTCATTTTGCTCACCGTGACTATGCCACAGTAGATGGCGCTACAATTTTTGTTTGTTCTAATTAGCTTTGCAATAGTTATTTCTATTTGAACATGAATGTTAATATTTTCATCTGGATATCATACAGAACAATGTTAAGAGTATAAACGGGCTGGTCTTTTATTTCATACGTATTTTCATTATTCTTTTACAAATATGAACATAAGTTTGGCATATTAACTTTTTGTTGTCTTTACAAAATAGAGTTACCGAGTTCATCAATGAGTTTTTTGCTTTCAAAACAGTTCTACATAGTTATATAGAATTATTATTCTGCTTTACCTACAAGATATCTGATTGCGATTACATCTAATTTTTAAAAATTGTTTATAATTACTAAAGCATTATTATGCACATAAATACAAAATTGCCGTTTTTAAATTTTCCATTCAAATTTAAGAAAATATCAATTCTAAAAACTGGAATTAAAAATTTCCAATTATAAATTACAATTAATTGAATTTCAGAAAATCATATCAAAACGTCGGAAATTATAATTTTATATATAGAAGACATCAATTGCATCTTTAATATATAAATTTTATTCGTTAAACACAAATTGAAATTCAAAAAAAAAAAAAAAACACCATATACCTATGTTTACATTTAAATTACATTTAAATAAAATCTTGACATTCAGGAGAAATTAATAGCTTTTCAGTACCGCGATTCAGTAACTTCTTTTAACGATAGTCGAATCGTTAAAAAAAGAAAATTGCAAAATTATCAGTGAAATTTTTAAACGATATTCGCTATTGTTAAAGTCAGCTGTTGTTGTTATCTAAACTACAACCATTTTTGTGTTGTTTATTCAATCGATAAAAACTTAAATTTTTACGTTGAAATGTCGTCATACATAAATAAAAATCATAAAATAGTGAAAATATTTTGCTTTAATTAAAAAACTTTTTTATATAAATAAACAAGTAAGAAAATTATAGTCGGTCTAGACCGACTATACGATACCCTATACCATGCGTTTAGAGACCCTATCTCTCAGGCCCAACTAACTGGATATAGAAAATAAGCATAAACCAAATTTGAGTGGGATTTTTTTAATTTTTTCGGCTGCAGATATGAAAAAGTTCATATCGGATGCTATATCTATATGGGGACTAGGCCCAAAAATGGACCGATCCTGACCATATTTGTTAAAGTCGCTTGCATTTTGCAAAAATATGTACAAACAAAATTTGAGAAGAATCAGTGCAATATTTTTGATTTTTGAGAGATTTAAGCGAAGATCGGGAAGCAGCTCTATATGGGGCCTATGACTAAGAGTTGTCCAATAGGGATCATTTTTGGACTACTGATTAATGGATGTAATAAACGCATACAAACCCAATTTGACTAAGATTGTATGATAATTTGTATCTTATGGCAATTTATGTCGATTTCATATGGGTAATTTGTATGGGGGCTAGGTCTAAACATGGGCCGATTCTCACCAATTTCAATAGCGTTCATCCCATGCCCGATAAAAGCTTATATACCAAATTTCGTCAAAATATATTCATATTTGCGACCTGCAGTTTGATTACAAGCTTTACATGGGCACACAGGCGGACGGACGGACGGACATCGTTACATCGAATCAGATAGTGATTCTGATTCGATCGGTATAATTAAAGATAGGTGTAGGTCACATATTTTTGGTTGTTACAAACAGCAGCACAAAGTCATTATACCCAAACCACATAGTGGTGTAGTGTATAAAAAAAAAATAGCATATTCAATTCATTATTTCATTTTCAAATAAATACACAGAAATATTAGTAAAAGAAAATAAAGATATTAAACATGAACATAAAATCATCCTGTCAAACACGAAGTAATTTGTTTATTTCTATTCTTCTTTGTGTTTTTCGCTTATTTTGACAGAGATGCCACTCGTTTACAATTTAAATAAATAGAAAAATAGATTTGTTGGCTGTCGTTAAGATGTATGTACTTAGTGAATCACTTAATCCTTAGTGCAAACAACAATAGCTGTCGATATATTTTGCGATTGTCGGATCGTTGAAATTTACAGAATCACATTACAGAAAATATTAATTTAAATTCAATGAATTTCAGAAAACGTCAAATGATATTTAAGAATTGCGAACATAAAAACTGTAACTTAAATAAACTTAATTTGATGAGAATGTTATTTTTTTTATATATAAATTTTCACAATTTTTTTTGGATGAAAATTTGAAGTTTTTCAGAAAATAAAGAGAACAAATTATTTTATTTAAAATGTTTGGGACATTTGGTTTTTGCGTTTGGCATCCCTAATTTGAATATTTATTTTTATTTATTTATTATTTGGCCAGTTAAAAGAAACTATACAGCCATCGCCAATTAGCACGATTTAGTGCATGTAGCCACCCTACACAACCATTACCTTTGCAATGGAGGTTAGGGCGAGCTATTTAATTAGCAAAAACTAAATTAAACGAGAAGTTATGTCATATAACCGGAAACGCACGCATTTATGTAGGTATATAACCTAAATGCATGCCGATCAGCAACCACGATGACCAAAAAGCAAACACCGAAATAAATCCGAAATAATAGAAAAGACGAAAACCAACCCAAAGAATTTGCTGAAATAATTTGGTATTAAGTTTAACAAATTGCTTACTTTTTCATTTAAATTTATTATCAAGACTCAAACCGAGGTGGAGGGTATCAAAGATTCGGCACAGCCGAATTTAACACTCTTACTTGTTTTTTTTTTTTATAAACATGTCTAGAACACTTTATATATATATATTTATAACAGACGACATACATTTGTCATTGTTAAATATTTATTTTCTTTCTTTATTTAAAAATGTTATTTTATATTTGTAAATAAAGATACATACATACATACATGGGCAACGGCAAATGGTTTAGAGATAAATCCGAAAAAATCTAAATGCATTGTAGTGCAAAAGCGACTTGCCAAACTAAATATTATACCGAATATACTTATAAATAATCAGAAAATTTAAATAGTAAAATCTACTAAGAATTTAGGTATATTTTTTTAATGACACTCTTACGTGGCCGAACCACATTAACTATGCTTGTGGTCGTACTTTCTCTATGACTAGAACACCCAGCATTGTACACCTATGAAAATAAGAATCCTACTTGTCAAAACTTATCTGGTGCCCGTTTTACTGTATGGTTGCGAGCTATTTGTTAAATATGATGCAATTAGTAAAAGGAAAACGTTGCATTTAACAACATAATCCGATATGTGTATGGACATGGACACAGGCATTCTAAACATAACAGTTTTAGTTTTTTTTACATAAAATAGTATATACCCACAAACCGGATCATCTGTACGGCAAACTTTATATTTCAGATATAATCAAGGAAAAAAGAATTAGATCATTTAGATATAAAAGTTTAATATCGGAGTGGCATTTCTCAATATTCGCAGTATCTCTGTGGAATTCTTTACCCCATAGCTCTCAACTTTTAAGTAACGTACGAAAGTTTAAAGAAAATATTTTCAAACTGTTTTCGGCATAACTATTTGAAACATTACATATTATGTGATATTATAATACATTTGATTTAATTAAACTTCAGATATTTCAATTTCTTTTTTTATTGTTAATCTTGATTGTTTTTTGTATTTTATATAAAGAAAATTTGTAATTAGTTTTTAAGTTATTAATTTATTAATATTTTATTATTTTCGATATAATCAGCTCTATACTGCAAAATAAGACTTTTAGTCTTGTGTATGGAGCAGTTCTAATAAATAAATTAATAAAATAAAAATAAAATAAATAAATAACCAAACATTTCAAACGCAAAGTATTTTTCATGATTTGTATACAACAAAAATAACTGAAAAAGCGGTAAAAATATTTAACAATTGTTTTGTTTATTTGTTTGTGGTTTATAGGAGTCTACACCACTGGACCGATCGCCTCGAAATTTTTACAATAGATAACGGCCTAACGGGAAGGAAAAATAGGCTATATAATTTTGGCGTGGTATCTCCAACATAAAGTGAAATTTTAACATACAATATCTGGAGACTACTACGACAGCAAGAGTTCTGAATCTATGTTCATATACATATTTAGCTAATTTGAAGAGTCGCGAAAAATGGGCGGGATCGGACCAATGGGAGTGGCACCCACCATAATAACTGGAGTACTATAATAAATAAAGCCTTCGGACTTTGCGTGAGTTCATAAGTTCTCAATATTAGTACTCGGAAAAGAAATGGGCGGGATCAGATGAGTGGGCGTGGCACACACAAAGTAAATATTTAATGTCATATATGTGGCTTATTTTAGTAGCGAGAGCCTTGTGACTTTGTCTGAGTTCATGGTTTATTAATGTGAGAAGTTGCCCAAAAAATGGGCGGGATAGGACAAATGGGCGTGGGACCTCCTATACATAAAATATGAAGTACTATGAAATTGACTGTATAAACTTTTTACAACACATTAATTACCATTGCGAGTATTCGTAGAAAATATGGGCGGAGTGGCCAAAATCAAAAAATCGCAAAGAGCAAAAGCGCAAAATCTAAAATCGAAAAAAATAAATAAAATAATTTTTTAAAAAATGTATTCCAATTAAACCTATCCTTGGTCATTGCCATATAAAAGATGCAAGTGGAATTTAAAATTCTACTAGACTTTTGGAATATGTTATGAAAATTCACTTCTTTTTAAAGGCTTTGTTTTATTGAGCTTATAATTGCAGTTCATTTATAAGAGGTTATTTAATTGGTAAAAAAATTTTGGTTTTATTAAATGCAACAATAATACGCTTAAAATTTTAAAAAATTAACTGCCAGATTTCTTAAGTTATTCTAATACGGCTAAATATCTGTTTTCAATACAATACACAGGAACAAACATGGCATTACAATTGTAAAGCAGTATACATATATTATTTTGATATTAATATTAAATAATTCTCTATAATTACTGAATTCAAGCCCTTAAATTTGTAAAAGAAATATATAGTTAATAGGCCGTAAACGTATCAAAAAAAAATCTAATTAAGTAGTTTTACATATTTTGATGATCAAGTGAAAGTACGTGTTATTTATAAATAAAACCAAAAAATTTAATAAACCATTAAAATTGTTACAACATACAGATATTAACAAGATAATACGTTCGTCATGACTTTAATAAAAATTACCATTTCATTCATAATTTCTTCTTTATTTCTTACTTTTAATATCAAAGACAGAACACGTTTAATGTGATTACTGTTCCTAAGATAAAATTATTTATTACAAAAAAAAAAAAAAAATACGTTAAACCTCTAGTTGCTTCATTAACAATTGAGACTTGTTTTAATGAAATACTAAACTTTTTAAACACATTTATAAGTATTAATTGCATAACCCAGTGACTGCCGTTTACATAAAACGAACGAAAGAAATTGAGTTTTTAACGAAACGCGTGATTAATTAATGGAGAGACAAATGTTTCAAAAAGACAATTAATGTAAATTTCCGCATAAGACTACTTGTTTTAAGTTGCAGTGAATTAAAAAAAAAACATATTAAAACTATTTTACCTAAATTGGAATATAAATATTTCAGAGATGGGCGCTTGAAGAGACATTTATGTGTCTCTAGGGAAGCACATGTTTTTGATACTCAGCTTACTCGTGTGTTTCATGAGTAGGATTTCTAAGAAGAAAAAAGTCGAGAACTGTTACTTACTGTTGTTTGAGTTCATACCTCAATAACTGGAGAATGTTAGTAAGTATTTCTTCTATAGAGGCGGATCGAATAAAAAGTATTTTGAAGACCCATCTAACGTCCTATTTTATGGGGATTCAGCTTGAAAGTTTTACCTTTAAGGTCATATATTACCGCTTAAATTAAGAATTTTTAATATGGTGATTGGTTGGTTGGTTAAAGTGGCAACTCACATCCTCACAAAGCGCATCATTCGGAAAGAAGATAATGTCGGTACTAGATCCAGCCTGCAAAATTTACATAGTGGACACGATCACCTAGTTCTAGGTCCGATATTTCAGATAGGTCATCCAGTAGGTGTCTGCCAATTTTTCTATATATGACTTTTCCTGCATGTTTAACATCATAAGTATTTTTTTTCAAAATAATTATTCACTTATTTAAATATTAACAGCTTATATAATGCAAACAACACAATCGATTCTGATGACTGATATCTCATTTTAATGTCCGTTTTACCAGCTGTTCCATTTCCAGCCACTCTTCCAAAAATATTTTTTAATCATTTTTTGTTAAAACTTTTTGTTATATAAAGAATGTTCCAATATTTCCGGAAGATTTGAACTTAACTGCAAGCAGTAATTTTTCCTTTACATTGTTAGACGAGAGAGCTCAGAATCCGAAAATGTTTCATACAGTAATCGAATCATTTCACAGGCTGTAAGGCAAATTGTCCTGTTTATACCACATGTCGTACACATCAATATCATTCAAATTAGTATGGTCCAATTATGTCTCGAGCCCGATCTCAGCACCAACTAATGAGACAGTGTAGGTGCATTGTTATAAGATAAATGGGTGATTTTGTTGAAAAAATCAGCATCCACTTGTTTACGTTTCATAATAGAGCTGTATAAACGTTCAGACTCACATCTTCATTGAGTACACGCAATTTCAAGATGCCGATTTGGTACTCCTTTCACCAATGCTTTTCGATATGACTAGGACGTACATTTTAACGGTTTTCTTTGGGATGACCAGTATGTTTAGCATCACCGGTTCATCCAGTCTGTCAGAATTTTTCAATTACTCTTGACAGTTGACGAAGTTAGATCAATATTCTGACTATATTTTGTACGAAATTTTCGAACTGTTCAACAATGAAAATACGTTGTTCTGTCAAACTGTCTTTTGCTTGCCAACACTTTACTGTTCAAATGACGGAAAATCCATATCATGCAGGAGTTTTGGGCCACTCTTTATTTGCTATAATGTTAACAATTTTAACTTTTTTACTCGATATATAGCTTCTACTCCTACTGTGGAGAGCTTAAGTTCACCCTAAATTATATTAACACCACGCCTACCTTACAGTCCTGTAATAGTCTATATTCTGGCATCTGTTCTCCGCTGTTCATAGGAAATACACAAAGATTCCTTCCTTGATCTTTCCCAGTGGGAATGCGACTGTCACTGTGTATAAACATCAAGAACAGAACCTGCGTGCACAACTCCTCTTCCCATTCCTAATCAGAGATTTAAGGAAGAGAAGTGCCGTAAGACAAAAATTCCTACGTTTCCCTGAATTGTAGATGCGTTTAATCTTAATCTGAAGGATACTGTATTCGTACGGTATTCTGTAAGAAATCTCAACATTGTAAGACTCCGGCACTAATAAGGCAACTCATTGGTTACTATCTCAGTTATTTGTAGAAGATAACTTAACTTGAAACGACCTCCCGAAGTCAAATTTAGCTTTAAAATTATCACCTATGAACGTTAGATTTTTTGGTGAACGGCTTAAAAGCCTACCATATCCACAGGTTGTAACCGTCCATGAGTCTCTAGTATAGTTAGCCTTTATATGTTTGTAGTCTTCAGAGGATTTTCTGAAGATAAAGCACCAGAGAAAATAATATGTTCCATAACGTCAATTTTGTGATGAAGTTGATACCAGCGACTCCTCTTCAAAAAATATGAAAGAATTCTCAAAAATCGTATGAGCTATAAATATTTATATTCCTCCATCAGAGATGCAAACACAAAAATTTAAAAATTTTAATGTTCCTTCGACTCCAATTGGAGCATAGGGCAACTCGTTCCTTCTTTTTTTCTTTTTCTTTAAAATATAGAAATAAAATTATTTTAACTAATGATATTTGTGCGATTTAATTATAAATATTTCTGATTAATTATGCGAAACTGGAATTTTTTATTTTCAATCTTACTGATTTTTGATAATCAAATCTCTCTCAATTATCCATCTTTATTATCCATGATCTTAAAGCATTGTCAATATAATTTATTTTGATTATTCATAGTGGTTAAAAAAAAGAATAACATCTTTATGAATTTTTAATTTTTAAAGCACACTGGCATTATCGAAACAAGAACTTATTAATCTTTTATATCTATTTCATCAAGCACAGCTTGAATTTATTTCATTTTCTAACTGCGAGACAATCTGTCAATTCCTGGTGTTTGAAATGATAAGATGAAAAAATAATTTTATTTATTTGATCAATTTTAACATAAAATAACAGCATTATAGAGTACGTTACAAAATGCAACAAATTTGAATGAGTTATCGAAAAATATAAAATGATTTGTTAAAATACAAAAGTTTTATTGTTTTGAACAAACATTTTATTAACCACTGAGTCTTATTATTAGTGTTGACTTAAGTTTTTCAGTCATTGTATAGACTCATTCATGACACAGAAAATTACACAGAAAATAAAAGTTGATTTCGTAGAGGTATAGAATTTTGAAATGAAATAGAACAACTATACTAAATACAATTGTGGTGACGATCAAAGTATGGACTATATTGGATATATAATACTTTTATGCCTTAAGCATTTAAATATTGTTTAATTGGTAAAACTATTCTTAAACTTTTGGATCTGGCAACCATGTTGTGTTTAAAATATCAGTCAAATGCACAGGTTTTAATAAAAAATATGAATTACTTTAAAATATCAATCTGCTCAAACTCACATTAAAATGAGATTCTAATGAGATGTTTACAATACAGAAACTATTAATATTTAAAGAGAATTTTTAATGATTTTATTTTCAAAAATAAAGTAAATGCTATTACCAATTTATTTATTTTGTGTGTAATGAGCTGAATTAAAAATGTGATAACTGACAACAAAACCATAACACTGATGTTGAAAAAACGAAAAAATTGGTTTTTTGTCTACCACCGTTTTGCACAATTAAATGTAAAATTAGGTTACTAAAATAATATGCGAACCATCCAATAAAACTTCCTTATCAGATTCAAAAATGCTACCCTTGCTTCAGTAAGGCCGTAAGAGTGCAAATAAATAATCCAAGTTAGACTGATATTTCAGTAACATCTTTTTATATTTCTCAGAAACCATCACAGGTTTTCCCAAAACATACCAGATACTTCTCATAATCATAATATATATGACTGATTTTGTAATGATGTATGATTAGAACTTGTTTAGATATAGAAACTTTATATTTTGAATGCAGGCGTAAAGATTCACTAAGAACGAACTTTTGTAAAGTCGAATGTTAAAGGGGTAAAAATGGGAGAAGCAGGTTTCCTAACAGTGCCTCATTTGAAAAAATTACTTTTTCTGAAAGAAGTACACTTACTGAAAAAAAGCGCCTTTTACTGAAAAAGTACAACTCTTCTTTTTAACAAATAACCTTTTCTTAAAAAATAACTTTTTCTTAAAAAATAACTTTTTTATAAGAAATAACTTTTTTAACTATCTTTTTTAAAAAATTATTTTTCAAAAAAGTACATTTCTTAAAAGCGACCCTTTCTTAAAAAGGTACTTTTTCTTAGATAAGTAAGTTTTCCTAAAAAATAAGATTTTCTTAAAATAGTACCCTCTGTTAAAAAAGTTATTTTTCTTAAAAATTATCTTTTTTGTATAAGTAAATTTCCTTAAAAATGTACCTTATCTTAAAAAAGTAAACTTTTATTTGAAAAGTAGACTTTTATTAAAAAGCACCTTTTCTTTGAGAAGTACCTCTCCTTTAAGAAAGAACTTTTTCTTAAATAATTACATGTTTTTCAAAAACAACATTCTGTTAAAGAAGGTATCTTGTCTGAAAAAGTACCTTTTCTTAAAAAACAACATATTTTCTTTAAAAAGCACCATTTCTGAAAAGAAGTAATTTAAGCATGGATTTTTCTTTAAGTTTGAATTAACAAAAATTTTATTCTTAGCAAGATTTCCACACCAAAAGTTTAATATTATTATATAAAATTGGGCTTGTAAAATATGAATCTTCTGTGAAATTAAATAATTTAAAATCGGGGACACAGAATGCAATTGTCCAGATTTTGTTGATAATTTCCCATTAACATTAAATCTACTGTTGGCTAAAATATGTTTAATTTGTTATAATAAGATTGACCAGCATGTATTGTATAAACATACATATGTTCCTTGTATTCTTATCATCAAAATGAAATAAAAAATTGACACTCCTCCCAGACATAAAAACACAACTATTATTTCCTTTAAATAAATAATGTCCAAATAAATGCACATTTAATCAGCTTTAAACATCTGTTGTGATTAGATAAAATTTATTATTATTTTTCTTCAATATAAACGCTCAAAAAAAAAACAACAAAAAAAAAACTTAATTTAAGACTAAAGCAAAAAGTTTAAAACCATAACCAAGAAACTAGCATTTAGACACAAATCTATATATCTTTGTAAGCAATATTAAGTAAATAAAGAGAAAAAAGTATTGTTGAGTGGCGATGGCAGTTTATTTTTTTAACTAGACCACAAAAAACCGCTATTGGTAAACTATTATATTCTTTATTTTACCTCATACTCTAGCTATTCTACCTACAAATGTTTTGCTCTATATAATACGTAATAGCCGCAATTCATTATAAAATCGCGCGTGCCTTCCATAATAGTATTTGGTTTTTGTTTTTCTTAGTATTCTTATATTTTTTTTCGAAATTCATCATTTTATCCGACAGTCACTCGATGAAGGTTTTTCAACTTTACTGCATACATATAAATAGAATTTGAAGTCCATAGCATTATATTTATATGCATAAAATATGCAAAGTAATACATCATCTATCAAGAGATCTTTAATATTTAACAAGTAAGAAAATTATAGTCGGTCCAGACCGACTATACGATACCCTATACCATGCGTTTAGAGACCTTATCTCTCAGGTCCAACTAACTGCATATAAAAAATAAGCATAAACCAAATTTGAGTGGGATTTTTTTAATTTTTTTGGCTGCAGATATGAAAAAATTCATATCGGATGCTATATCTATGTGGGGACTAGGCCCAAAAATGGACCGATCCTGACCATGTTTGGTAAGGTCTCTTGTATTTTGGAAAAATATATACAAACCAAATTTGAGGAGAATCAGTGCAATATTTTTGTTTTTTGATAGATTTAAGTGAAGATCGGGAAGCAGCTCTATATGGGGCCTATGACTAAGAGTTGTCCAATAGGGATCATTTTTGGACTACTAATTAACGGATGTAATATATACAAACAAACCCAATTTGACTAAGATTTGTATGATAATTTGGATCTTATGGCAATATATGTCGATTTCATAGGGGTAATTTGTATGGGGGCTAGGTCTGAACATGGACTGATTCTCACCAATTTCAATAGCGTTCATCCCATGGCCGATAAAAGATTATACCAAATTTCATCAAAATATATTCATATTTGCGACCTGCAGTTTGATTACAAGCTTTACATGGACACACAGACGGACGGACGGACGGACATCGTTAAATCGAATCAGATAGTGATTCTGATTCGATCGGTATAATTAAAGATGGGTGTTGGTCAAATATTTTTGGTTGTTACAAACAGCAGCACAAAGTCATTATACCCAAACCACATAGTGGTATAGGGTATAAAAAGTATAACCAAGTCAATGTATGCAACTATTATTATTAGCACAATAGACTGGTTCTCATTTTCTGAAATCAAAATTTTTAAAGCCGGAATATGTTAAATTGCTATTTATATAAAAAAAAATTTGTAAAATCTCGAGAGATTAAACTTTAAATTAGTGCAATGTACCACATATAAAATACGTCACATGTATACAACATATTCCTGCACCTGGACTTAGGTTTTTTGCCTGAACACGATTAAAAGTCTCAACTAATGAATATATTCATTTATTTGTAAGGAACAGTCATGGATTTTTTCGTATGATGCGGGTGCTTCTTTCTGAAATGTTGCACAACATGATTCTTCAATTAAGAAACTGATAATTACAAAACAAATATAGAAACACTATGTCTTACATGAAGAATAAACTGAAATTTTCATTTTCAGTGAATACTGAAATGCAGAATCATTCACAACATTTATTGAAGGAAATATTTCTTTTCTTTTTTAAACGTTTAAATAAATTCAAGGACTTTTTGGTTCTGAAACTACATAGTAAATCTTTTTCCAAAGAGTCATTTAATTCACCATGGGGTAGTGAAAATTTTTCGGAACATTTAACATTTATTAACTACCGCAATTTTTTAGGCATTCGTTTAATTTCTTCTTTAACAAACGCCTGCAACTATAGCATATTGTTCTTTATATTTATTTAAATATTTCAATACTAAACTATCATTACATGGGGCTCAATTGTTTTATTTAACTAACTGCAGTAAAATCCCTTATCCAACATAATGCTTTCACCTCAACATCTGTTATTACGAATTCCTTTCTTAGTAGAAAACTTTTTACCGGATAAATGGCTTTGGTCATCCACCGGCATGATGATATACACCGGCTTTTCGTATACTATTTTCTTTTATAAAAGTTCCTCCCAAAAGCAACACTACGAATTCTGCAACTCTGTGTAGCTATGACGTGGTTCTGGATCATTTCTTATGGCGTTTTCTTTTCTGACAAAAAATGTTGCATGTTTTTCCCATTTCGCACTCTTTATACCCTATACCACTATGTGGTTTGGGTATATGTGGTTTGGGTATAATGACTTTGTGCTGCTGTTTGTAACTACGAAAAATATTTGACCTAGACCCTAGATCTTTTATTATACCGATCGAATCAGAATCACTATCTGATTCGATTTAACGATGTCCGTCCGTCCGTCTGTGCGTCCATGTAAAGCTTGTAATCAAACTGCAGGTCGCAAATATGAATATATTTTGATGAAATTTGGTATATAAGGTTTTTTCGGCCATAGAATCAACGCTATTGAAATTGGTGCGAATCGGTCCATGTTCAGACCTAGTCCCCATACAAATGACCCCTATGAAATCAACATAAATTGCCATAAGATCCAAATTATCATATAAATCTTAGTCAAATTGGGTTTGTATGTGTTTATTACATCCATTAATCAGTAGTCTAGAAATGATCCTTATGGGACAAATCTTAGTCATACATATAGAGCTGCTTCCCGATCTTCACGCAAATCTATAAAAAAACAAAAATATTGCACTGATTCTTCTCAAATTTTTTTGTATATATTTTCGCAAAATACAAGAGACTTTACCAAACATGGTAGGATCGGTCCATTTTTGGGCCTAGTCCCCATATAGATATATCATCCGATATGAACTTTTTCATATCTGCAGCCAAAAAAATTAATAAAAATCCCACTCAAATTTGTTTTATGCTTATTTTCTATATCCAGTTAGTTGGGCTTGAGAGATAGGGTCTCTAAACGCATGGTATAGGGTGTCGTATAGTCGGTCTAGACCGAATATAATTTTCTTACTTGTTTTCTCTTATTGTGTTCTTTTCTAAAAAAATGTCAACCTTGCGAAAGGGTAACGTGTTCTTTTCTAAAAATGTCGCACTATAAATATGTGAAAATGTTGCATCTTTCGCACTTTAAAAATACTGAGGGTGAGAATCGCACGTTAAAACTGCTGACATTTGTTTTGTTTATTAATGTGTATTTGTGTGAAGAAATGAAGAAGGGTTCAATTTTTATTTTGTTTAAAATAAATTAACATGGAAAATAGCACTACGCTTTTATGTGCTAACAAATTTTTAGATGAGTTGTTAGATTCATCTTTATCATCATCTGATTATGAAATATATAATATGATCATGGGACGAAATCCAAAATAAATTTATCGTTTATAGGAAAAGATTTGCAGCGTTTATGCTTTCCTGATTCTCATTTACTGGGAGATTCTGCATACCCCTTAATGGAATATCTTTTGACACCATATCGTGATTATGGCAACATCAGCGATTTGAAAAAAAATTATAATTTAAGATTTTGCAGAACACGTGTTAAGATCGAGAATGCATTTGGTGTATTAAAATGTTGTGTTCTTTACAACATGTGTATCGATAGGGAAAATTTTCCTGAAGATATTGGTGAAATATGCAGCAATGAATCAAATACAATTGAGCCTTTATGCGAGAACAGAAGACACAATTTACTTTCTCAATTAGGTCAAATAAAAGAAATCAAATTAAATTTTTCTTAATTCAACAACAAATTAATGTATATAATTATTTATAAAAAAATTTAGATAATAAAAACAAACATCTATTTACATAAACTTATAGTTTTTGCTTCAATTCATAAAAATAATTATATATTAAAAAAAAAAGTTTTTAATAAATTTTGATACAAAATGTACTGCATTGAAATAGAAACAAATTATTATCTTAAATAACATCTTTCAAAATGTGTAATTTTGTGCATCGAAGAGCGGGTTTAAAGGTACTATCGCAGTTAAATATTGATATGATGTTATTCAAAATCGATAAAAATTTAGAATTAATGGCTGCCGATGAATTTTTATTAAGAAATTAATTGGCAATATTTAACTTCGACAGTAACTTTAAACACGCAAATCGATTAACAAAATCACACATTTTGAAAGATGTTCCATAAAATATCCCAATTTTAATTTTTTGTTTTTTCATTGACCCAATTGCTGGCAAATAGTTTCCGTATAGTTCCAGTAACAGCCGGGTCTCTCCATCTGTCCAAACTAAAAAAAATAGTTATATTTATACATTATTATAATATTTATGTAAATATATCTATGATTTTCTTCATATACTTACACTGCACTGTTTTACTATTACTTGGGCTCTCATCACATTCATTGTTAAACATTAATATTCGAAATTTTCTATTTCTATTTCCATTTTAATTGTTATTATTTATATTTTTACTTTTGGCTTTGGCTTCTTGTGTTTATTTGTTGAAATATATTCAAGAAAAATGTCAACAAAAAACAGCTGTTCATTGAAAAAATGTTACAAAGTTGTGATTTTATGTTCTATTCTGACCATTAAAAATTCGACATGTTAAAAGTGTGGGGTAAATATTAAAAAAATGCACATAATAAAGGTGTAACATTTTATTTCAGAAAAGAAATCACCATTAGTGTTCTGATACCGAATAGAAGAGTTTTCCCGCGGTTTTCAGCAATATTTCATTCCTGATTTATTAAATTATTTTTTGAGAAAAATACTTTGATTATAATTTCACGAAGGAATAGCCGCTTATAAAACAAAAATAAAAATGTGTCATTGACATGCCAGGAACAGTAGAGTGGTCCTTGAAAAAATTAAAATGCGATTTTGGGTATAGGCGGGTTCCAGTTTGTTACTTTTCCATATAAATGTATTAAATGTGAAGTTTGGGGGATAAAGAAAAGTCGCGCCAGAAATCGATTGAAAATTTCAAGTGTGTTTATATGGGGAAAATATGACTTTTTTTGAGATTTTATGAAAATTTCGACCTATAGCTTAATTCGACAAGCTCTTATATAATTCGAGTTCAGTGTTAAATTCTCTATCCAAAAAGCTATAAAAATTCAAAATCGAATAAAAATTCGCCAAGAAATGGCAAATGCCACAGACCACTTTCGTGTCAAAAAAAAACTAGGTCATGAAATTTGATAGAATTTTTTTCAACTTTGAGAAATTGATTAAAGCCATAATTTTTTTTGTCTCTGTACTTACAAGTAATCAGTATTTTCGAGAGGCATAAGAAATGTTTGTATTTTTATCATTCGCCTTTATATAAAGGCTTGGTTTGAATGCGAAAATGCGATAAGAGCTCCGTTACATGATTTAAATTTCATAAAAGCAGCTCATGCTTATGCCGAAATAGATTCATCAGTTTCTCAAGAGTTGTTAAAAAAAAATGCAACAGCATTTGTGATATTTGGAACCAGTTGTAAAACTTATCGAAAATAGAAAATTCATTCACCCAGAAACATTGATAAATTTTTGTACCATCCACACGTCAGTGGCAGAGGGTATATATAGGTTTGTCATTCCGTTTGTAACGCATCGAAAAACTAATTTCCGACCCCATAAAATATATATATTCTTGATCCTTATCGCAGCTCGAGTCGATATAGCGATGTCCGTCTGTCTGCTGAAATCACGCTCATTCACAAAAAAAGCCATCTAACTGGATAAGGTTACAATAATATCATTTGCTATAATTTCCAGCAGGTTGATATTGAAAATGGGCTAAAGCGGGCATCATTGTGATTAGATACAAGCAAAAATATATAGATACATCTAAAAAAACATAAAACCCAGTGTGTTTGTTGTAACAGTTTAGTGGCTGAACATAATAATTGTACAACAACATAAAAAAATGCCACAAAAATTATGCATATACATATATTAACAATACCAGGAACACAATAACATAGCTCATGTTAGTAGTATTGCCACATATTTTTTTTATCGTTATCACGTTATAATAAAAAAAAATCGCCAATATGAAAGAAAAAATGAAAATGAAAAAATGGAAAATGGAAAATTAAAATGGAAAATGGAGAATGGAAAATGGAAAATGAAAAACGGAAAATGGAAAATGAAAAATGTGAAATAGAAAAATGGAAAAAGAAAAATGAAAAATGGAAAATAGAAAATGAAAAAATGGAAAATGGAAAAATGAAATTGAAAAATGGAAAATGAAAATTGAAAATTGAAAATTGAAAAATGAAAAATGAAAAATGAAAAATGAAAATTGAAAAATTAAAATTGAAAAATGACTAATGGAAACTGGAAATTGAAAATTGAAAAATTAAAAATGATAAATGGAAAATGGATAATGAAAATTGAAAATTGGAAAATGAAAAATGAAAATTCAAAAATGAAAAATTAAAATTGAAAAATGAAAAATGACTAATGGAAAATGGAAATTGACAATTGAAAAATTAAAAATGATAAATGGAAAATGGAAAATTAAAACTGAAAAATGGAAAATGAAAAATGGAAAATGGAAAATGAAAAATTAAAAATGGAAAATGCGCAATGGAAAATGGAAAATGAAAATTGAAAAATGGAAATTAAAATTGAAAAATTAAAAATGAAAAATGGAAATTGAAAAATAAAAAATTTTAAATGGAAAACGCAAAATGGAAAATGAAAATTGAAAAATGGAAAATGCAAAACGGAAAATGAAAATTGAAAAATTAAAAATGGAAAATTTAAAATGAAAAATGGAAAAATGTAAAATGGAAAATGAAAATTAAAAAATGGAAAATGGAAGATGCAAAATGGAAAATGAGAATTTAAAAATGGAAAATTGAAAAATGAAAAAATGGAAAATGAGAATTTAAAAATGGAAAATGAAAAAATTGAAAATGGAAATTGAAAAATGGAAAATGAAAATTGAAAAATGGAAAATGGAAAATGAAAATTTAAAATTTAAAACTGAAAAATGGAAAATGAAAATTGAAAAATGGAAAATGAAAAATGGAAAATAGAAAATGGAAAATGAAAATTAAAAAATGGAAAATGGAAGATGCAAAATGTAAAATGGAAAATGGAAATTTGAAAAATGAAGAATGGAAAATAGAAAATGAAAATTGAAAACTGAAAATAGAAAAATGGAAAATGAAAATTAAAAATTAAAAATGGAGAATAAAATTGAAAGGTGAGAAACGGAAAATGGAAAATGGAAAATGAATAATGGAAAATGAAAAATGGAAAATAAAAACTGAAAAATGAAAAATGGAAAATGAAAATTGAAAAATGGCAATTGGAAAATGAAAATCAAAATTGAATAATAAAAAATTGAAAATGAAAATTGAAAAATGAAAAATTAAAAATCAAAAATGGAAAATGCAAAATGAAAAATGGAAAATGAAAACTGAAAAATGAAAAATGGAAAATGGAAAATGAAAATTGAAAAATTAAAAATTAAAAATGAAAATTGAAAAATTAAAAATGGAAAGTGGTAAATGAATAATAAAACATGTAAAATGAAAATTGAAAAATGGAAAATTAAAATGAAAATTGACAACTGAAAAATGGAATACGGCAAATGAAAAATTAAGATTGAAAAATTTGTAATGAAAGATGAAAAACAAATAATGAAAAATTAGAAATTAATAATTAAAAATTAAATATTATTATTAATAATTAAAAATTAAATATTAAAACTTAAAAATTCAAAATTTAAAATTAAAAATTGAAAATAAAAATTGAAAATTAAAAATTAAAAATAACAAATTGCAAATTAAAAATTAAAAATCAAAAATCAAAAATTAAAAATTAAAAATAAAAATTAAAAATTAAAAATTAAAAATTTAAAATTAAAAATTTAAAATTAAAAATTAAAAATTAAAAATCTAAAATTAAATTTTAAAAATTAAAAATTAAAAATTAAAAATTAAAAATTAAGAATTAAAAATTAAAAATTAAAAATTGAAAATTAAAAATTAAAAATTAAAAATTAAAAATTAAAAATTAAAAATTAAGAATTAAAAATTAAAAATTAAAAATTAAAAAGTAAAAATTAAAAATTAAAAATTAAAAATTAAAAATTAAAAATTAAAAATTAAAAATTAAAAATTAAAAATTAAAAATTAAAAATTAAAAATTAAAAATTAAAAATTAAAAATTAAAAATTAAAAATTAAAAATTAAAAATTAAAAATTAAAAATTAAAAATTAAAAATTAAAAATTAAAAATTAAAAATTAAAAATTAAAAATTAAAAATTAAAAATTAAAAATTAAAAATTAAAAATTAAAAATTAAAAATTAAAAATTAAAAATTAAAAATTAAAAATTAAAAATTAAAAATTAAAAATTAAAAATTAAAAATTAAAAATTAAAAATTAAAAATTAAAAATTAAAAATTAAAAATTAAAAATTAAAAATTAAAAATTAAAAATTAAAAATTAAAAATTAAAAATTAAAAATTAAAAATTAAAAATTAAAAATTAAAAATTAAAAATTAAAAATTAAAAATTAAAAATTAAAAATTAAAAATTAAAAATTAAAAATTAAAAATTAAAAATTAAAAATTAAAAATTAAAAATTAAAAATTAAAAATTAAAAATTAAAAATTAAAAATTAAAAATTAAAAATTAAAAATTAAAAATTAAAAATTAAAAATTAAAAATTAAAAATTAAAAATTAAAAATTAAAAATTAAAAATTAAAAATTAAAAATTAAAAATTAAAAATTAAAAATTAAAAATTAAAAATTAAAAATTAAAAATTAAAAATTAAAAATTAAAAATTAAAAATTAAAAATTAAAAATTAAAAATTAAAAATTAAAAATTAAAAATTAAAAATTAAAAACTAAAAATTAAAAATTAAGAAATAAAAATTAAAAATTAAAAATTAAAAATTAAAAATCAAAAATTAAAAATTAAAAATTAAAAATTAAAAATTAAAAATTAAAAATTAAAAATTAAAAATTAAAAATTAAAAAGTAAAAATTAAAAATTAAAAATTAAAAATTAAAAATTAAAAATTAAAAATTAAAAATAAAAAATTAAAATTAAAAATTAAAAATTAAAAATTAAAAATTAAAAATTAAAAATTAAAAATTAAACATTAAAAATTAAACATTAAAAATTAAAAATTAAAAATTAAAAATTAAAAATTAAAAATTAAAAATTAAAAATTAAAAATTAAAAATTAAAAATTAAAAATTAAAAATTAAAAATTAAAAATTAAAAATTAAAAATTAAAAATTAAAAATTAAAATTAAAAATTAAAAATTAAAAATTAAAAATTAAAAATTAAAAATTAAAAATTAAAAATTAAAAATTAAAAAATTAAAAATTAAAAATTAAAAATTAAAATTAAAAATTAAAAATTAAAAATTAAAAATTAAAAATTAAAAATTAAAAATTAAAAATTAAAAATTAAAAATTAAAATTAAAAATTAAAAATTAAAAATTAAAAATTAAAAATTAAAAATTAAAAATTAAAAATTAAAAATTAAAAATTAAAAATTAAAAATTAAAATTAAAAATTAAAAATTTAAAAATAAAAATTAAAAATTAAAAATTAAAAATTAAAAATTAAAAATTAAAAATTAAAAATTAAAAATTAAAAATTAAAAATTAAAATTAAAAATTAAAATTTAAAAATTAAAAATTAAAAATTAAAAATTTAATTAAAAATTAAAAATTAAAAATTAAAAATTAAAAATTAAAAATTAAAAATTAAAAATTAAAAATTAAAAATTAAAAATTAAAAATTAAAAATTAAAAATTAAAAATTAAAAATTAAAAATTAAAAATTAAAAATTAAAAATTAAAAATTAAAAATTAAAAATTAAAAATTAAAAATTAAAAATTAAAAATTAAAAATTAAAAATTAAAAATTAAAAATTAAAAATTAAAAATTAAAAATTAAAATTAAAAATTAAAAATTAAAAATTAAAAATTAAAAATTAAAAATTAAAAATTAAAAATTAAAAATTAAAAATTAAAAATTAAAAATTAAAAATTAAAAATTAAAAATTAAAAATTAAAAATTAAAAATTAAAAATTAAAAATTAAAAATTAAAAATTAAAAATTAAAAATTAAAAATTAAAAATTAAAAATTAAAAATTAAAAATTAAAAATTAAAAATTAAAAATTAAAAATTAAAAATTAAAAATTAAAAATTAAAAATTAAAAATTAAAAATTAAAAATTAAAAATTAAAAATTAAAAATTAAAAATTAAAAATTAAAAATTAAAAATTAAAAATTAAAAATTAAAAATTAAAAATTAAAAATTAAAAATTAAAAATTAAAAATTAAAATTAAAAATTAAAAATTAAAAATTAAAAATTAAAAATTAAAAATTAAAAATTAAAAATTAAAAATTAAAAATTAAAAATTAAAAATTAAAAATTAAAAATTAAAAATTAAAAATTAAAAATTAAAAATTAAAAATTAAAAATTAAAAATTAAAAATTAAAAATTAAAAATTAAAAATTAAAAATTAAAAATTAAAAATTAAAAATTAAAAATTAAAAATTAAAAATTAAAAATTAAAAATTAAAAATTAAAAATTAAAAATTAAAAATTAAAAATTAAAAATTAAAAATTAAAATTAAAAATTAAAAATTAAAAATTAAAAATTAAAAATTAAAAATTAAAAATTAAAAATTAAAAATTAAAAATTAAAAATTAAAAATTAAAAATTAAAAATTAAAAATTAAAAATTAAAAATTAAAAATTAAAAATTAAAAATTAAAAATTAAAAATTAAAAATTAAAAATTAAAAATTAAAAATTAAAAATTAAAAATTAAAAATTAAAAATTAAAAATTAAAAATTAAAAATTAAAAATTAAAAATTAAAAATTAAAAATTAAAAATTAAAAATTAAAAATTAAAAATTAAAATTAAAAATTAAAAATTAAAAATTAAAAATTAAAAATTAAAAATTAAAAATTAAAAATTAAAAATTAAAAATTAAAAATTAAAAATTAAAAATTAAAAATTAAAAATTAAAAATTAAAAATTAAAAATTAAAAATTAAAAATTAAAAATTAAAAATTAAAAATTAAAAATTAAAAATTAAAAATTAAAAATTAAAAATTAAAAATTAAAAATTAAAAATTAAAAATTAAAAATTAAAAATTAAAAATTAAAAATTAAAAATTAAAAATTAAAAATTAAAAATTAAAAATTAAAAATTAAAAATTAAAAATTAAAAATTAAAAATTAAAAATTAAAAATTAAAAATTAAAAATTAAAAATTAAAAATTAAAAATTAAAAATTAAAAATTAAAAATTAAAAATTAAAAATTAAAAATTAAAAATTAAAAATTAAAAATTAAAAATTAAAAATTAAAAATTAAAAATTAAAAATTAAAAATTAAAAATTAAAAATTAAAAATTAAAAATTAAAAATTAAAAATTAAAAATTAAAAATTAAAAATTAAAAATTAAAAATTAAAAATTAAAAATTAAAAATTAAAAATTAAAAATTAAAAATTAAAAATTAAAAATTAAAAATTAAAAATTAAAAATTAAAAATTAAAAATTAAAAATTAAAAATTAAAAATTAAAAATTAAAAATTAAAAATTAAAAATTAAAAATTAAAAATTAAAAATTAAAAATTAAAAATTAAAAATTAAAAATTAAAAATTAAAAATTAAAAATTAAAAATTAAAAATTAAAAATTAAAAATTAAAAATTAAAAATTAAAAATTAAAAATTAAAAATTAAAAATTAAAAATTAAAAATTAAAAATTAAAAATTAAAAATTAAAAATTAAAAATTAAAAATTAAAAATTAAAAATTAAAAATTAAAAATTAAAAATTAAAAATTAAAAATTAAAAATTAAAAATTAAAAATTAAAAATTAAAAATTAAAAATTAAAAATTAAAAATTAAAAATTAAAAATTAAAAATTAAAAATTAAAAATTAAAAATTAAAAATTAAAAATTAAAAATTAAAAATTAAAAATTAAAAATTAAAAATTAAAAATTAAAAATTAAAAATTAAAAATTAAAAATTAAAAATTAAAAATTAAAAATTAAAAATTAAAAATTAAAAATTAAAAATTAAAAATTAAAAATTAAAAATTAAAAATTAAAAATTAAAAATTAAAAATTAAAAATTAAAAATTAAAAATTAAAAATTAAAAATTAAAAATTAAAAATTAAAAATTAAAAATTAAAAATTAAAAATTAAAATTAAAAATTAAAAATTAAAAATTAAAAATTAAAAATTAAAAATTAAAAATTAAAAATTAAAAATTAAAAATTAAAAATTAAAAATTAAAAATTAAAAATTAAAAATTAAAAATTAAAAATTAAAAATTAAAAATTAAAAATTAAAAATTAAAAATTAAAAATTAAAAATTAAAAATTAAAAATTAAAAATTAAAAATTAAAAATTAAAAATTAAAAATTAAAAATTAAAAATTAAAAATTAAAAATTAAAAATTAAAAATTAAAAATTAAAAATTAAAAATTAAAAATTAAAAATTAAAAATTAAAAATTAAAAATTAAAAATTAAAAATTAAAAATTAAAAATTAAAAATTAAAAATTAAAAATTAAAAATTAAAAATTAAAAATTAAAAATTAAAAATTAAAAATTAAAAATTAAAAATTAAAAATTAAAAATTAAAAATTAAAAATTAAAAATTAAAAATTAAAAATTAAAAATTAAAAATTAAAAATTAAAAATTAAAAATTAAAAATTAAAAATTAAAAATTAAAAATTAAAAATTAAAAATTAAAAATTAAAAATTAAAAATTAAAAATTATAAACTAAAAATTATAAATTAAAAATTAAAAATTAAAATTAAAAATTAAAAATTAAAAATTAAAAATTAAAAATTAAAAATTAAAAATTAAAACTTAAAAATTAAAAATTAAAAATGTAAAATTAAAAATTAAAAATTAAAAATTAAAAATTAAAAATTAAAAATTAAAAATTAAAAATTAAAAATTAAAAATTAAAAATTAAAAATTAAAAATTAAAAATTAAAAATTAAAAATTAAAAATTAAAAATTAAAAATTAAAAATTAAAAATTAAAAATTAAAAATTAAAAACTAAAAATTTAAAATTAAAAATTAAAAATTAAAAATTAAATATTAACACTCGTATTCATAAAAATAAAAGTGTACTTCAAGTAGACTTTATTGTCTATTTTTCATACAAAATTTGTTGATAAAGTCTACTTGAAGTACACTTTAATTTTTATGAATACGGGTGTAAAAGTTTAAATATTTAGTTTCTTACCTGTTATTATTATGTATTTTTTTGTATTAAATGTAATGCAGATAAAAATAAAAAATAATTCAGATAAAAATATTTTTAAATTAGCTTATTTTTAATAAAAATACTTTTTAGCCAAGAATCATTTGAATTTTGGTATTCGAAATTAATGTTTCAGTATCGGCAAAAGCTTAAAAGTGGTAGCCGTACTCAACATTGGGTGTAATATAGAGTTTAAGACTCAGGTGGAGGGTATCAAAAAATTCGGCACAAGCGAATTTAACACTCTTACTTGCTTCAGCTGTTTTAGTATCTCTGAAGAATTTTTATTGTATCCTCAATCGACATGGGAATCTAACGAAGATTTTAAAAAGAGTTACAATTTCTGCAAGAACTTATGTGTAGTAAATGATACTGCCGAAAGATGTGTTAAATTCATAAAAGATTTTAATAACGTGTTATAAATAATGAAGAAGAAAAGCAGTTTTTACTCCAGATAGTAGAATCATACAAAAAACAGCATCCTTCCTGTACAAAGTCAAGTTTAATTTAACAATGTTGAGTTATAGCTCAAAAATGTTCATATTTCATTTTGAAACATATATATGGTTTTTAAAAATAATATACTTCTATAACAAAATTGGTTAAAAGTTGTTTTAATTTATATTCGCGAGCAATAAGCAGATAAAGTTCAACAGCACTTACAAAATATTTGAATTTCTTTAATATATTGTCTTTTATTAGCTTGGGGTCATATCTGAGTCCTTACAAGTATAGAGACCAAAAAAAAATTATGGCTTTAATCAATTTCTCAAAGTTGAAAAAAATTCTATCAAATTTCATGACCTAGTTTTTTAGGCACAAAAGTGGTCTGGGGCATTTGCTATTTCTTGGTGAATTTTAATGCGATTTTGAAGTTTTATAGCTTTTTGAAAGGATAATTTAATACTGTTACCGAATTATATAAGAGGTTGTTAGGGTCTAGAACGAAATTTTCGTAAAATCTAAAAATAAAGTCATATTTTTCCCATATAAAAACACTTGAAATTTTCAATCGCGTTGAGGCACGACTAAATGTTTTTTGATTCACCCAAAACTTTGTATTTCTCAGTTTTTTTGCTATTCGCATATTTCTAGGGATCTCACCCCCCTAGCACACTTTTTTTTATTAAGGGCCACCCTAATATTTATAATATTAATAGGCTAGGCGATTTCTTGTGACCGATGTTTTGTTCTACCGTTTTATCCCGAATATTTTCAAACGTATATTGTTTGAAAGGTATTTCTTTTTAGCGGTTTTACAGATTTACAGATTTTTTAAATTTTTTCCTTTATTTTGAGTAAATTGCATTTATAATTGCTACTAACACATACAAAAAATTATACAATGCTATGTGTGTGTTTATTAAATTTGTTAAATGTGTTTGTAATAAAAATTAGTTTGTTTTTTTGTGTTGATTTGTGAATTGGCTATAATTGATAAGCATGCCTTTAGGGTCTTTATTTAATGAAAAAATAAAATTTCCTAAAATTCGCACTCGATTTTCGAGGGCTGGAATCTGCTATTATATATTATATTATTGTATTATATTATTTTATATTATATTACATTTTAACATACGATAATCATTTTTTCAGACGCCACTGTGAATTAAACATTTTGCCACAAATACACACAAAATATGCAACGGATTTTTGATATAGAAGTTTTAGGTGTTTTATATCTCAATGCGGAACGTGTTAAAATTAAAATATCGATTTGAAATTTTAATAGAATATTTTTTTTTGCAGTAAAATTAAACAATTTAAAACAAGTAAGAAAATTATAGTCGGTCTTGACCGACTATACGATACCCTATACCATGCGTTTAGAGACCCTATATCTCAGGCCCAACTAATTCCATATAGAAAATAAGCATAAACCAAATTTGAGTGGGATTTTTATTAATTTTTTCAGCTGCAGATATGAAAAAGTTCATATCGGATGCTATATATATATGGGGACTATGCCCAAAAAAGGACCGATCCTGACCATGTTGGGTAGAGTCTCTTGTATTTTGCAAAAATATATACAAACAATATTTGAGAAGAATCAGTGCAATATTTTTGTTTTTTGATTGATTTAAGTGAAGATCGGGAAGCAGCTCTATATGGGGCCTATGACCAAGAGTTGTCCAATAGGGATCATTTTTGGACTACTGATTAATGGATATAATATATACATACAAACCCAATTTGACTAAGATTTGTATGATAATTTGGATCTTATGGCAATATATGTTGATTTCATAAGGGTCATTTGTATGGGGGCTAGGTCTGAACATGGACCGATTCTCCCCAATTTCATCCCATGGCCGATAAAAGATTATATACTAAATTTCATCAAAATATATTCATATTTGCGACCTGCAGTTTGATTACAAGCTTTACATGGACACACAGACGGACGGACGGACGGACATCGTTACATCGAATCAGATAGTGATTCTGATTCGATCGGTATAATTAAAGATAGGTGTAGGTCACATATTTTTGGTTGTTACAAACAGCAGCACAAAGTCATTATACCCAAACCAGATAAGGACCAGTCTAATGCACAGTATTAAGAAGATTTTAATTTTATACGCAATTATTTCAATGAATTCTGCCTTTGTCCAATGTCCAAACTAAGTTTGAACAAAAAAAAATCATTTGAATTTTAATAAAAATTGTATGTTTATTACTTCCTTTTTATATCGATTAATGTAATTGTAACTTATCGATCACATTCATGAATTGTAACCTTTAAATATCTTTAGTACTCTTTGAATTTGAATTTATCTAAAGATTCGGTTGTATAATTAACCGAGGCTTCTTGAAACAAAACATATAAAATGTAAGCTCTCTTGTATTTAAACCACTGAACGGTGAGCATCTCAAATCAAATAAACTTTAATTGAATTGAAACTAATTGTTTTATTTCATAATTTTTCTTAACCTCAACCCTAAACTTCCTCACCTTCTACAAAATCTTAAAACCCTAAATTTATAATTTCTCACCCAATGAGAAATTATAAATTATCCAAGCCCCTTTTCTTAGCACTGTCTATAATTATTTGCAGTCTAATAATTTATTGGAGCAACTGTACATTTACTCTGCAATTGTCCACACGCCGAGTATACATATCATCTTGATACCCAATTTAGGAGTTGCTCAGAACAATAAAATACATCCAATAATCAGGCAAAATGGGGTTAGGTCACAAGTTTCACCAAATCTTATAATACTTTAAAGTGTGGTGTGGGGTCTAAAGAAACTTTAGTGTCAAGAATATTCCTCTTACTGCAATTTGCCAATTTGTAGTACATAGAAAAAACAGAATTATTTAATTTTAGTATTTAGAGCAGATTATGATACCACTGCATTTATCTGCACATACCACAATATCCCCAGCATACTCCAATTCGTATGGTATTTTGTTTTCTCAACAAAAAAAAAATAAAAATACCCTTTGTTACTATGGCATCTCAAGTAGTTTCGTGTGTTATTTTCAATTTCAGCTTCTTCCTTCCATTTCCTCTCCACGTATTTTCCCGTTCGTTTTTTTTGCTCATCTCATGTTTTGTAAACTAAAAGTCGTCTTATTTCTTGGCCATTTAAATGCATTCTTCAAATATCTTACATAATACCCATACAAGACAAAAAAAGAACGACCACCATCCACTTGCACGGACGGACATAATGAAACATTAAAGGCTTCCGCAACATCAAGTGGAAAATCAACTTCATTTTTTTGTATTTTTACTTTTTACATAAAAGAAATTGTTTAGCTTTTTTCTAAATTATTTGTGTTAATTTATGTTCCAGACATATTTTGTAAGAGTGTGCATTTTCCTTGTACTTACGAGTGTATGTATGGCACATGTTTTAAAATGTGTAACAAAACTTGCCTGCCATGTGCATAAATATGCAACATTTTGTTTTTTTTTTTTTTTTTGTTTTTACACTGAATGATTTATGTTTTGGTCAAGTACTTTGTTAATTAAGGCATATTTTACCAGAGTTATAATCTCAATATGCATTCATATGTATCTAGTTTTAAAAAGAAGAAACAAGAATAAATGTTAAGATTTCGGATTACAACGTTTTACTAATCATTAATTTCAAAATATATACGATAAGACTCAAACGTAGCACATGAATAAGCATTGCCTTCTCATGTTTATAAAATGTTAAAAGTAATTAGTTAAAACATTGTTTATTTAAAATTTTAAATCATAAAAATAATGTTTTTTATATATGTTTTGCGGTTTCATAACTCACTGACTTTTTGAATAAAAGATTTTTTTCACCAAAAAAAGCGTGATATTTCTCAAAATATTTCATACATTTATTCCAGCGTTTTTGAATTGTTTCATTCCTTCCAAATAATATGTTTTCTTGACGTTATTAAAATAAGCGTCTGTTTCAGTGATGACTTCTTCGTTCGACCCAAATCCCACCCACCCACCGAGAAATTTCTTCAGCTTTGGGAACAAAAAAATACTTGTCGCAGGGGGTTAAATCTGAAGAATAGCAGTTCGAAGCCCAATTTATTGATTATGCATTTACGCCGGTGCATTTCATGTGAAAAATATTTGCCGGTGATCGTTTTACCCTTTTCAAGCTAATTGATATGACTGACACCGAATGCAACTCAAAAAACTATCGCCCGGAGCTTGTTGGTCGACAGAGTAATTTTGGCCTTTCTTGGTGCACGTTCAGCCTGCGAAATCCACTGCTTTGACACTTACATGGTTTCTGGTGTGCTATGATGGATCCATTTTTCGTATATGGTTACCAAACGATGCAAGAACTTTTTCGGATTGCGGTTGAGCAACGCCAAGCACTGATTTGAAGTAGTCATACGGTTGCCATTATGGTCGAGTGTGAGCAAGCGCGGGTAACTTTTTCATGTACAAATACACATCTTCAGCCACCTTAAGCACTTTCATTCGACGATTACTGGTGTACTGACCTCTTTTGGAGAAATGAACGTTCAACATCAAACAAAACAAAATTCAATTATCCATTTTTGAATTATTGAAGTTGATGATGCAGAGTCCCCATAGTATTTTTCAAGCTTTTTGCACGAAATATAATATTTTATTAGCACTGTAAATTGAGTTTTTCCATTTTTGCAATAATTCTTGAGGCTGTCTTCTTTTTATTTTTCAATAAAAATATAATTTTACAGTAAGTCAAAGTATTGCCCTGGTATAAATATTTCTTTCTAGCTCATGAAAAGAAGTGTAATGTATGACTAGGGTTTGGATTTCGGGAAGCTCCGAAATTTTGGAAATTTTGAAAATTATACAACAAATATTGTTATATTTACACTCATCACTCATTCGGTGACTTTAAAATGCTGTATACCCGTAATTGAGTCGCAGAAACGGTGCATAAACTCGATAAAATATAATTATGGTTATGAACTCGATTAAACAAATACCCTATCACATCGAGAGACTTGGTTGCCTAACAACTAACTACTCTTCAATATTTAAAACCTTAATTTTAATTACTTCCTCGTATAAATAAGAACCACAATAAAAGTTGATATTCATAGAACGAGATTGCTATTTGTTTAAAACAACTTCCAAAGAAGTTCTTCCTTTAGAAGCAAGGAACAAGTTATTCTATGAGAATGACTTTTTTTGTTGTGCTGTTATACTTAACATTTATATTTATCTATTTACATAGGTTCGAATAGGAGAAATGATACATTTTATTATCGACATACTCTTTTGAATCGAGTATTCGATTAAGTGGGGATCTGCTTTAACATTTTTGTATAATAATTTTGAAAATTGCATTTAAATTGAGATTAATTAAAATAATTAACTCTTACTTATTAAAGCATTTCATAATTACACTTATGATCAACCCTTTCGCCATAAATTTATGTAAAAAATAATTATTTTTAGTGCTTTTGAATTTTATTTCAATTTTATCTACACATTTGTATAAAATTATGAGGCACTTGGTAACTAAAGATTACGCCTCCTACACATACCATGAACTGCCTGCATAATCATAATGCAGTTTGATACAAAACTAATGCATATACAGAGCTCTATTTACTTATTTAATTACTTATGGCTTTCATATTTTTGTTTATCAAGAATACAGCAACAATTGGTTTTGGTGACATGTGCCAGTTTGAATATTAATTGTATGGTTACTATATAAATTACTAGATGTAACCCGGTGTGCTTCGCTACACCCTCCCCCTGCTCACCCCCCCACGAATCGTTATGAGAGGGCTCACGCAAAGTCCCAAGTTTCTCACTAATACAGTTATTCAGATATATCACATTTAATATTAAGTTTGTGTAGGGGTGCCACGCGCATTTGTCCAATCCCGCCCATTTTTTTGTCTGACTACTCACGTTAATAATAGATGACCTGAGACAAATTTGCAAAGCTTTCTCTATCATAGTACTTAATATATATGATATTAAAAATGTACTTTGTATGGGAGGTGCCACGCCCACTAAAAATAGATTAAAAAAATTACAGTCTGTAGCACTCCCATATCCGCAGTAAGATTCTGTGAAAATTTCAGGAAGATCAGATGATTAGTTACGGAGATTACCTCCTACAAACAAACAAACATATTAGTATAGATTTTTTATTTCAATGCTTGCTGATGCTGATATACAATGTTTTTTGTTTTTTCATTCGGTACAACAATTATCAGATTTTTCGGCGTTCCTACCCTGGACCAAAGTACATGTAGCTGCCCATGAGAAGAAGATGGATTATCCATATTAGATTTGGCAACACTTAACTATTGGCCTTGAACTTAGAATATCATTTGGCAATTTTTCTTTTTAGCGATTTTTCATTTTGCCCATTTTTGATTTTGAAGATTTTTTTTGGCGATTTTTATTTTTCGCGATTTTCGTTTTTGGCAATTTTTGATTTTGGCGATATATTTTCCACGACAAATCACATTGATAACTAATGTTAAAAGACTGTCGTTTTTGTAATACTTCATACTTTTTATATAGGAGGTGCCAAGCCCACTAATCCCATTCCGCCCAATTTTTATTGGACTTCTCACATTTATATCTGATGGACTCACTGCTTAGATCACTCCCATTTTTTTGTTCGACTAATCATACAAAGAACCTATGGGCTCACGCAAAGCCGCAAAGCTCTCTCTTTTGCAGTACCCCAGATATATGACATTAAATAGTTACTTTGCATGGGGAGTGCCATGCCCATTGTTGTGGATCTGCCAATTTTTTATCGGACTACTCATAATAAGATCTGATGGGGTCGTACAAAGTGTCAAAGCTTCCCTTTTTAGTACACCAGTTATATGATATCATATATTTACTTTATACGGGCGGTGCCACGCCCACTGCTCCGATCGCGCCCATTTTTTGTCCAACTAATCACATGAATAACTTATGGGCTCACACAAAGTCCTAAGACTCTCACTATTACAGTACTCCAGATATATGACATTTTATATTTAATTTGTATGGCAGGTGCCACGCCTATTAGTCGGAAACTGCCCATTTTTTGTCCGACTACTCACATTAATAATAGGTTACATCAGACAAATTTGAAAAGCTCTCACTATCACAGTACTCGAGATATATAATATTGAATTATTACTTGTATGGGAGGTACCACGCCCACTCGTCCGCTCCCGCCCATTTCCGGCGTAGCGACTAATATTAATAATAGGTGACCTCACACAAATTTGCAAAGCTCTCCCTATCATAATACTCAATATATGTATATGATATTAAAAATTTACTTTGTGTGGGAGGTGCCACGCCCACTGAAAATATTAAAAAATTATAGCCTATAGCACTTCCCATATCCGCAGTAAGACTCTGTGAAAATTTCAAGAATATCAGATAGGTAGTTACGGAGATTACCTCCTACAAACAAACAAACAAACAAACAAACAAACAAACAAACACACATTACCTCTTTATAATATTAGTATAGATGTAGGGTTGCATAACGATATATGGTGAATATTTTTTTTTTTTGAATTTTAACGATATTCTGGCGAAACATAATATACAATGATTTAGCACTGTCCGTCAGCCCATCTCTCTGTTTGTCAGTCTGTCTGAATGTGTATCCATGTATAACTGGTAATAAAATTACAGGGCACATATATAAATATATGTATGTATATTGTTTAAATCTGGTATATAAGCTTACATAGATCACAGGATGAGCGCTATTGAAATTAGAGAAAATCAAAGCATGTTCTGACTTAGCCCCGATGCATATAATCCCTATCAGATCGACTAAAATTTTCGTATTCTCCATATTATAAATTCCCTAAATAAACTCTGGAGGACCATTTTTATTCACAGCCTCCATATAAAGCTGCTTCCCGATATTCACTTTAATCTATCAATAAAGAAAAATATTGCACAGATTTTTTCTCAAATTTAGCTTATATGTATGTATATGTTTATGTGAAAATGAAGTGACCTTATCTAATATGGTCCAGATTGTTTATTTTCTACCGTATTAGAACTGAACTTTTTCATATTGTCAGGTAATAAATTTTTTAGAAAGCCACTTAAATTTGGTTTATATTTATTTTATATATCCAATTGGTAGAATCTGCGATATTTTCTTCAAACATGGTGTAGGGTATCCTACAACCAATCCAGAGTGACTAAATTTTGCTTACTTGCTTTCATATATCTATGTTTTCTATGCAAATATTTTTTATCACCAATATTAGGTATTTTGAATTATTTCCGAATAAATCAGAAACATTTATTACATTAAAGTGTGCTCCGTTTTCTATATATTGCAAATTTTCTCCAGTACAATTACAAGATTTAAAATCATGATAATTTTATAGAAATATTTAGTTTCAATTTTTTATTTTTAAATATCAGAAATATACACATTGACATTTGGTGTTTTTCGTTGAATAGAAAATTAAATTAAATAATTTTTATAGTCTTTTTTATATTTAAAAAAGATTTAAAAAAATATACAGCCCTAATACGAGTAAATAATGCAAAATTAATGAGATATAGTCAATAAAACAATATAAACAATTTTATTAAAGAAAACATTTCTTTATAATCTATATGACGCATCGCGACGCCCCATAATATTGTACCAAATTAGTTTTTCACACCTTGATTCCTAATTCTGACCCTTAAATTTACATCCATAACATGCAAATACACGCAAATACACAGACGGACGGACGGACATCGCTAAATCGTCTCAGAAAATGATTTTGAGCCGATCGGTATAATAAAAGATGTCTTTAGGTCAAATATTTTTGGTAGCTACAAACATCAGCATAAAGTCATTACACCCTGACCACCCAGTGCTACAGGGTATCCATGCATTTTTCTGCATAGATACCTTCACATTGGGTGCAAAAGAGTTCTCGTAAAGCATTTTTTATAAATAATTAACATCTTTGATGTTACAATATTATTAATATCACAATTTCTTTGACTCTCGTATTATTTACTTCTGTAAAGTATGAAACTATTACATTCCTTTATTTACAAACACTTGATATTTTGAAAACCCACTCACTCAATAACCAAACGTGCTATTAAACTGAAATATTAACTACTTATAATACAAAGGTTTACTTTCATATATTTTTTCTTTCTCTAAATGTAGGTGTACTCGTACATATAATGAAAACTAAAAACTAAAAAAATAACAAAAAAAAAAACAATGCATTAAAAACTTAAAACTCATAATCACCATTATTAACAACACACTGAAAACACAATATAAATTTTAATTGAAAATTATAAGAATTTAATACGACGAATAACAATCCAACTGCAAAGAACAGAAATTATAGTTTCTGCGAAGCACAATAGTTGAATGTTAAATGAGTAAATGGACAAAAGGACACAAGGATGAGCCAATTTAATACATACAATATGTACATCGAACAACAATAAAGAAACAAAATAACAACATTAAAGGCAGCATCTAGGGCGACAATCTATAATCAATTAATTGCTATGAAAAGTTCACAACAAAATGTAGAAGAATAATTAAGTTTAATTGGCACAATGTGAGCAGACAATTAAAATTAAAACAATAAATTTTTCAATACATTTCATTAAAAAAGTTAGAAAACTAAAGTTTCCAATTATTGTAAGCGGATAATTTGAAGTTATAATTAGAAACAATTTTATAATTTGAGAAAAAAAAAAGATTTAAAACAAACAGTCTATGATGTAGAACATTTTAATATCAATTCTGAGATAGAGCATTACGTTTTTTAATGCTAACCAGTATTAATGAGAAAATTGACGATTATATGTCTTTAGCATTTAAGTTGTGTAACGTATGTGGAACGATACATGAATCGAAATATTGCAAATACAAAATAAATTACAATGTGAAAACAATATATGAAAATAGTGACGGTAAAAAAGTGTTGCTGTAATTATTTTACTTGGAATCAGTTCAGTAAAATAAAATTAGTGGCAACAATGTCATTGAACTTAAAAAAAAAATTCTCAAGATGAGATATATGAGATATATCGTTATTTTGCTGAAATGCAATTCATAGAAATTTTTATTTTTAATACGATAAAGGCTTTCATGGGTGGAACATTGTTGGATAAACTCGGGCCAAACTGGACCTTATCGTGCGTTGGCAAATATAAACAAGATCAACGGCAAAACAATAAAAACAAGTGAGAAAATTATAGTCGGTCTAGACCGACTTTGAGATAAACTATACCATGGTTTAGAGAAAAAAGCATAAACCAAATTTGAATGCCATTGTTATTAATTTTTTGGCTGCAGATATAAATGTTTATATCGGAAGCTATATTTATATGGGGACTAGGTCGAAAAATGGACTGATCCTGTAAAGTTACTTATATTTTGAAAAAATATATACAAACCAAATTTGAGAAAAATCTGTGTAATATTTTTGTTTTTTGATAAATTTAAGTGAAAATCGGGAAACAGCTATGGGGACTATGGCAAAGAATTGCCATATGGGGTTTATTTTTGGACAAATGATAAATAGATGTACTAAACATACACAAACCCAATTTGACCGAGATCTATATGAAATTTTGACTTATGGCAATTTAAGTCGATTTCATAGGGGTCTTTTGTATGGGGACTAGGTCTGAACGTGGACTGAATTTCACCTATTTCAACAGCGTTCATCCTATGTTCGATAAAAGCTTATGTACCAAATATCATTAAAATATATTCATATCTTCGACCTGTAGTTCGATTACAAGGTTAACATGGACACACAGACGGACAGACGGACGGACGGACATCGCTAAATCGAATCTGGAAGTGACTCTAAGTCGATCGGTATAATAAAAGATGGGTCTAGGTCAAATATTTTTGGTAGTTACAAACAGCAGCACAAAGTCAGTATACCCAAACCACATAGTGGTTTAGGGTATAAAGATTATATAGCAGATATGGGAGTGGTAAAATATGGGAAAAAAAATACATTCCAACAGGCTTAGAAGTATTGTCAGTAGTTATTAAACATCGACTAAGAGCTTTGTCCTAATAGTAGACCAGCTGATAATGTAACGAACATTTCAAAAATAAAGTTATGGTGGCTGCCGATAAGTGGGCGTGGAATCAGCGAGCCGGTCTTCATAGGTGTAAACGCTCAAGCTTATTCTCACAAATGTCTTCTTATAATTAAAAAATTTATCGATAAGTGTCATAAGAATTACAAAAAAATATATATTGCAAATATAAATATAAGATTTGTACCTAAAGAGCAAAACCCCACAAACGGGTCACATCTAAGGTCAATGAAAGTTTTTGAACAAAGTTGAAAAGAAATGTGTACGAAAAGCTATACAAACCAAAAAACCTATACTTCCTTAAAAGAGAGCTGGTGAATATGAATACACAGTAGATTAAGCAGGCAGTGTGTAAATCGCCTCAAAATATAAGAAAAAACTGTAGTTATGATGTATTTTTGTAAAATTAAGTCAATTTATATATTAATTCAAAGTGACTTTAATAAATATTTAAATATATTCAGATATAAATTGCAATATGATAATTTTAAGAAACAGAGATAGATACCTAAACAATTTGAATCTCTAAATAAATATTTTATCAAATTTTTCATAACTATCCTATTTCTTACTAAGAAAAACCAAATTTGTAGCAGAAATAAATATCAAAACCATTTTAAGGGAAATAGTGATGTTAATATATTTCAAACAAATACTCGTATTACAAAAGCAATCCAAAAAATTTGTATATCCATTTTATTGTTATCTCTATATACATTATGTCTAAAGCCATTTTCTTAAATATATAATAAAAATCAATCGATAATATCCGACTCACTAGTTATCCGAATAATTGAATGAATTAAAGAATATATGTGTATATTTTTGCCACCAGGAAGGGTTGCCATACCAAGTGATTTTAATTATTCTTATTATTATAATTTTTTTTTTTTTAAGTCTACGGAAAATAATTTTTTATTAACTTTTCTTAGATTTGCGGTAATTTTATAGAAAAATATTTGAATCCGACAAATACAGGAGAATAACCTTTGAACGCATTTAGTAAGAAATATATTTGAAATGCTTCTAATGAATTCATCAAAGTATGATAAATGTGACCTTCTCCGAGAAAAGGGACCTAGTGTGTCAAAAAACTGGTTGTGTCAAAAACGGTGGATTCTGTTACCTAAAAGGGTGTAGAAACTTTAAATGCTTTTTTTTTAAACTAAATTTTCACACACTAGGTCCCTTTTCTCGGATAAGGTCACAAATAGTAAACAACAAATTTTAAATTGGGAAATTTAGAAATGGTTTTGAATGAAAAAACTTGTAATATGGACATTTTTGATGTGTAAACATCTATACGCTCAGGGGGGTAAAAATCTATTTCAGAATACAATCACAAAAACAGAGTGAGACAAAAACGGTGCGAGTTATTAGTGTATTGGTCAAGAACAGCACCATTACAAATATAACAATATCGAAGTTTAACAAATAATTCAACAACCAAAAAGTATAACACAATCACAAATATAACAATATACAATAACTAAGTTATTTTTTAAGAAAATTTGCGTTGTTATTAATATCTTTCTTTAAGTTTGGCGATTTTTTGTACTTATTTGATGATAACGTTAAAAAAAGTGTGGCAATAACAGCCGGAACTAATACGACACGTTGAGAATAATCAAACATACACACTAGCGAAGCAAGTGCTACAAAAACAACAACAACAACAATTACAGCTATTACACACATATTACAAAGATTATAATAACATCAATAACAATATAACAAAGGAAATCATATTTCAAGGAGCTAATTTCATTTGCATTGAAATCTCGGTACCTATGGAACCTCTTATGACGATTTTAAATAGCAACAGGCTCATGATATCAGTGAATCATTTTCGCAGGCATGAGCAACCCAGCTCACCTATTAAGTCGCCATCGAGTAGCCGGGCATAACTATATCAACAGACGGACTGCCGGACATCACTAGATCAACTCTGCTTGATATAAGAGTCGAGAATATATATCTTTTATAGGGTCCAGACTTTTTTCTACACAAAAAGATAAATTATTTTATTGAGTATCTTTAGTGGGCGGATACGGATATTTCCTCGAAAACATAAAAAAGTTAAATGTTTTAAATGGAATTAGAGATATATTTGGTGCGCATCCAAAAGTGCTATCATATGAAAGGCATCCGTATATAGTTTACTTGGAAGCAATATGAAAAGCTTTGGGGAAAACTATAAAAAACCCATTCTAAACATGTTCAAGCTCAATGGTGATATTCGCTAGAGTCGAACATCTTTTTGAATCATCATAAAATCTATTAACGTTTAGTTTAAAGGGGGGGGGGGGTCGCACATAGCCATTGTATGTAAATAGGTTATGATGAGATTGTATTGATGTTATACCTATCAATATTAATCGACCTTGTCCTTATATTATATCGATTGACTCCGAATCATTTTCCGCCCCTCCGTTCACGTGCGGTTGCATATCGTCACCTAAAATGCAAAAGGCCGTAACTAACAGAAAGTTCAAAATTGACTTTTTGTATTGTAGCTACGGCCTTTTCCTTAAAAACTACTATTTTACCATAAATTTGTTTTCATAATTAAAAATCCATCTTTATTTTTCATCTTGATTCTAAAATTTGTGTATTAAGTTTGAAGTAGTTTTTGTTTTATGATGTTTTTTGCTGCTCCTGTAAAAAAATAAAAATATTTGTTACGGCCTTTTGCATTTTAGGTGACGATATATAAACTCATTTTTATGAAATTTGTTAATTTATTACTGAAATTTGGTTTGTCTAATTTTTCGGGAAATTTTTCATCCTTGCGCCATACAAAACGAACATCCGATATAAAATTTTTATATCTGCAATAAGCGCAAAGAGTAACACAAAAATGCTAACAGGCACTAAATTAAGATGAAATGAAAGGCGCTGATGTGGCATCACTAAGAAATATAAAGTAAGTGAAACTTTTTTGTTAAAACTGTCCATTTTTAAATAAAAATATATCATATCCTCATTTTCTGGCCATTTAATGGTAATTTCCCTAAGTAATAACGGGAACTTTACAATTTCCTACCTGTATATACATATATTATATATTGATTTTTAGAAAAGCTTAGGTAACTCGAAATAATCATCACTTGGATGGTAATGTGTATTATACTAGTTGAGAAATACTGAAAACTTGGACGTAGGTAGAAAATCGAAAGCACCATTTGTAAAGTGTGTGCTGTGTCAGATATTTCCTGAATTCCATTTCTGAATTTGGATATTTTTTATCGAAGAAAAAAAAAATAATATGACGACTATATGGGCGACTACCAACAAAATTTAAAAAAAAATATATTTATAAAATATATTTTGTAATGCATATGTTTTAAAAAAATATTTTCAAAATAAGTATATGTGTAATATAATGCAAAGAACCACATTCCGAACACACTCAAAATTGGTTCCGAATATACTGACAACTAACCACTACCATTATTTTAACATCTGTAAACGCAATGTTAATATTTAGCGACATGTAACGTGTATATAAATGCAGATTTTCGAATAGATTTACATTTGTAAATAAAGGAGTGGTCCGCATTACGCACATATTGCACTCTACCCGCATATACTTTTTCATTTTTTTTATATACGATTTAATTTTTTTCATTAATTTTTGTAAATACATTTGATGAACCCAACAATGAAATGACTAGCACAACATATTAAATAATTAACGGAATTATGTGTAAAATAATTTTAAAAAAAAAATATTTTCGTTGAACACTTCTCCGACTTCATCGTTTGAGTATGGGAGGAAAGTGAATACCACTGTAACGAGACTTGATAATTTTAAAAACGGATATTAATTGAATTTCTTAATTTAATCCCAAATAAATCAAATCTTATATAGATTAAAATATTTAAGCCAATTTTCACCCTTTTCGATGATTAAAATTTTTTGTATAAAATTAATAATTATTATTATTATGTTTTATTTTTTTTAATGAGCAATGAAATTTTTCAATATTGTTCTCAAAACAAACATTATGAAAACTATATCCAAAGAGCAAAGTGCAGATTCGATCTAATCATTCGCCATCAATTATCCTGCTTTTTAATCTTGTTACTTTTTGTAATAAACTAAATAAAAAATAATGAACTAAATAAAGATAAAAGATGGGAAAAATGGAAAAAATGGAAAAAAGCGGTTAATCTAGCGCGAAAAGGGTCAAGTTGACATAGCTAAAAGCGGTTAATGTAGCGCGAAAAGGGTCAAGTTGACATAGCTAATTTTAGGTCTCAGGATATTTACTTATATCTAGACTGACTTTAACTCTTACTAATTTTCTGTTAAATGGGTATAGTTTTTTTAATATATTGGTTCGATTGAATTAAATTTTTTTTTTTTTTTTTTAATATTTCATATCAAAAATGTTCTATTCTAATCTTTGAAATATATTCGAGAACAACAATTAATTTTCATTAACAAACATCATTTATCTTGACACAATTATAAAACCAATTTGTTTATCAACATGTAATTGAAACATATTATGAAAAATCATATAAATTCTAAAAAAAACTCAACTTCTTGAATTTTATATAGTTTTTAAAACTAGATTTGTTTATTTTGTATCTGTGCGTGGCTTTTGTTTACAAAACTAGTTCAAAAGGTTTGTAAACCTTAAAAAAAAATCAAGAGGATGTTGCTACCTACATGCCAAACACAAAACACAATAAAATTAAAGCCTACATAATTTTTTGTTTTTCTTCTCCAATTCATGAGCACTTAAACGGTCGTTGAACAAATGCATTCATTAACTCAGTTCAAAATGAGTTAAAACAATTGAGTAATGATATAAAAGAGTGAGAGAGTATATGTTGTTCAAGCGAGTAAAATAATGCCGGTCTTTTGTTTATATATTCAAAACAATGTAATACAAGCATAATTCATGAAAATACAAAGAGAACATGTTGCTGAGTGGTTTCAGGGGTTGCTTGAGTACGATTTTGAGTTTTTGTGTTGCTAGAGTTTTGTTTGGGTCTTGTATGGATCTTTTTTAGTATGCTATAACTTAGTAGCTAACTGATGGATACACAAAATGGTTTATAAGTTACGGATTGTGGAAATTCCAAATTTGAAACGAAAAATTAATATGAAACAAAATTTTTAACATAAATTTTAAACGAAATTGTGAAAAAATATATGAATATTAAAAAATTTATTAATAATAAAGTATTAAAAATTTTACGAATTGTATAAAAAAAATATATATGTATATGAAGAATTTTGTAAAAAAGTTTAAATTGTAAAGATTCAATATCCAGATGTTACAAGTCTGATACCATTAATCTCATCATGCATGACTACTAAATCGCCAAATGTCAATTGGATATTACGGTCATACAGAATATAAAAATCAAAAGAAAATTATAAGAAAAATTGCATTTCATCTCTAAAACACCTGTGCATTGAAGTTGAACTTCTGTTAGTTTTCTTGTTGCGTTTTGAAATATTTGTGCGTACAACGACATCAATCAACCAACTGCAAGCGGATATAAGAAAAATAAAAATATAAATAAATCAAACATTTCCAAACCAGTCTTTCAAGCAGTAAAGTGTGAATTAAATATAAACATAAAAATAATATTGAAAATAATTCCAAAGATATAAAACAAATTGAAAATTAAACTGAAAACATTAAACGACCTTGTAAAAAATTTTCTAAAAATCAAAAAAAAAAACAAAAAAAAACAAATAATAGTTGAATTTTTGCAACAGCAAAAAGTCAATGCAATATAAACAAGTGTTTCATATCAATGATTTTTTTAATTACGAAAAAATAATGGTTATTTAAGCACATTAACTGAAAAGCTGCAAAATCAAACATTAAACACGGCATCATTAATATAAAAACAAACAACTATTTAATAATCTTACATAAGTATTATATTTTCTAATATATTAACATATTTTTGGATTACTTTCGTCTGGACTTGTTGAATTTTATGATTTTTTATTGCTGATTTTTTCACCAAAACTCATCTAATCAACATCTACATCTTCATCCCGATTAAAACACAGATAACAAGGTAAGTTAGCATTATTTTTATTTAAGATAAGTTTTTATAATTATAATTCATTTTTCTCTTCAAAAAAATGCTTGTTATTTATTTTTGAACTTATATCTGATTTAAACAGACTTTATCTCTACTCACTACTATAATACTTAATATAGTTTTAACGATTTTCTGGGTCTTCATGATGAAGTTTTTTGTTTTCATAATTTGCCTTGTTTCTTTAATGGAAATTAAAACTTAATTATTGAACGAATTTAACTATAATAGATAGATTGATATGCAAGTTAACTGTGAGGTGGAGAGTGGATTGGAAAATATATGTTTTTTAATTGTTCTAATTATCTAAAACAAAGTTAATTATATTTAACCCAAGCGTATTAAAACTAATTTTCTTATATTTTATTGGGTAAAATATTTGAAAGTAATAATGTTTTTATTATTTAATTTATATATAAATAAAGAATCTGAATTATAATAGTTTGATCTTAACAGCATTTAAAATTGTAACTAACTTAGTTTAGGTAAGTACATAATTAAGCCAAACATTTCTAAATGTTTTAATTTATTTCTCAATAATTTTCAAAAATATTAAATATTAGGCTAAATAAGAAATTTAATGCGTTAACTAATTTCAACTAGGCACATCTTATATAATGTTAGAAGTGTTTCAAAAATGTTTTTGGATACATTTTTGTAAAAAGAACAATAATTCTAGTATAAAATTTAAATAATTTCATGCTTTCGATTACAATAATCTCATAGTATTAATATAAAAAAAAATTATATAATTTGTTTTCTAACTAAGATTTTATAATGAGAATAATTTTTAAAATTCACCTTTAACATAATTATCTTTTTTATTAAGAGTAATAATATGTTTATAAGCTTTAAATTTTATAGTATATGTATAATATTTTAAAATTTTTTTTTTTTTATTTTATTTTTATTTATTTATTATAGTATCCTATACAACAAGACATAAATCTTATAATTAAAGTACAGGATTAGTAACAAGTAAAAAAGCATTATGGAAATTTTACATTGCTTAAAGTAAAATTAAAGAATAATACAATAGATTATTAAGGAAAAACATTGAGTAATAGAAGATATGGATATCAACATAGGAGAATCAAAAAATGAGAATAAAATTTTACATTGAACATTAAATAATTCAATTAAAAACCTTCTTATATAATATAATTAATAACAAGATTACAATAGCATAGAAAAATAATATAATAATATCAAAAATCAAAATCAAAAGTTTTTATGAGTAGTACAGAAAGAGTTCTCTTTTAAAATGCAGAGCGTTGCTTATAAATTTAATGGTCGAAGGTAGTGTGTTCCAAAGACGGACTGAATTAACATAGAATTGCCAGTCAGATATTAAACTTCGATGTCTTATATGTATAATGTCATTAGATCTACTAGATCGTGTAAATTGGATTCTTTCGAAGAGGTATGGTGGTTCATGAGTATATACGATTTTGTGTAAGAGGATCAAAGTTCTTATTTTCAAGAGATTTGTAATTGTAACTCCATAGAGCTTTTTAGAGTACTGAGAGATGTGGTCATATTTCCTCAAATTAAAAACATATCTCAGTATAGCGTTGTAAGTAGATATAAGTTTTGTCAGACTCCTTGAGTCACAACTAGCATATATTTCGCAACCATATAGTAATGTAGGTATTAAATAAGATTTTGCAAGTAGAATTCTAATATTAGGTGGTGTAAAAAATTGAGTATTCCAAAGAGATCGTAACTTTGCAAATGTTTTTCCTGCAGCAGCATTTATGTGGTCAGACCATGTAAGTGTACAATTGAAAGTGATACCAAGATTTTTGGCCGTAGATACAATTTCAATTTTATTGTTATCAAGCATTATTAATGGTTCAATGGACAACTTTAAATTTTTCTTGGCAATTACCAAACACTTAGACTTCTTGGGATTTATACATAATCCATTCGAATTTGCCCATTCATGAACATGTTTTAGATCGGAATTTAGTTTCTCAACACAGTTATTTATATTAGTTGAGTCACCACTTATAACGGGTGATTTTTTAAGAGCTTGATAACTTTTTTTAAAAAAAAAAACGCATAAAATTTGCAAAATCTCATCGGTTCTTTATTTGAAACGTTAGATTGGTCCATGACATTTACTTTTTGAAGATAATTTCATTTAAATGTTGACCGCGGCTGCGTCTTAGGTGGTCCATTCGGAAAGTCCAATTTTGGGCAACTTTTTCGAGCATTTCGGCCGGAATAGCCCGAATTTCTTCGGAAATGTTGTCTTCCAAAGCTGGAATAGTTGCTGGCTTATTTCTGTAGACTTTAGACTTGACGTAGCCCCACAAAAAATAGTCTAAAGGCGTCAAATCGCATGATCTTGGTGGCCAACTTACCGGTCCATTTCTTGAGATGAATTGTTCTCCGAAGTTTTCCCTCAAAATGGCCATAGAATCGCGAGCTGTGTGGCATGTAGCGCCATCTTGTTGAAACCACATGTCAACCAAGTTCAGTTCTTCCATTTTTGGCAACAAAAAGTTTGTTAGCATCGAACGATAGCGATCGCCATTCACCGTAACGTTGCGTCCAACAGCATCTTTGAAAAAATACGGTCCAATGATTCCACCAGCGTACAAACCACACCAAACAGTGCATTTTTCGGGATGCATGGGCAGTTCTTGAACGGCTTCTGGTTGCTCTTCACTCCAAATACGGCAATTTTGCTTATTTACGAAGCCATTCAACCAGAAATGAGCCTCATCGCTGAACAAAATTTGTCGATAAAAAAGCGGATTTTCTGCCAACTTTTCTAGGGCCCATTCACTGAAAATTAGACGTTGTGGCAGATCGTTCGGCTTCAGTTCTTGCACGAGCTGTATTTTATACGGTTTTACACCAAGATCTTTGCGTAAAATCTTCCATGTGGTCGAATAACACAAACCCAATTGCTGCGAACGGCGACGAATCGACATTTCACGGTCTTCAGTAACACTCTCAGAAACAGACGCAATATTCTCTTCTGTACGCACTGTACGCATTCGTGTGGTTGGTTTAATGTCCAATAAAGTAAACTGAGTGCGAAACTTGGTCACAATCGCATTAATTGTTTGCTCACTTGGTCGATTATGTAGACCATAAATCGGACGTAAAGCGCGAAACACATTTCGAACCGAACACTGATTTTGGTAATAAAATTCAATGATTTGCAAGCGTTGCTCGTTAGTAAGTCTATTCATGATGAAATGTCAAAGCATACTGAGCATCTTTCTCTTTGACACCATGTCTGAAATCCCACGTGATCTGTCAAATACTAATGCATGAAAATCCTAACCTCAAAAAAATCACCCGTTATAAAGTTGTACATCATCAGCGTACATGTGTACATTACAGTATTGTAGTTTTTGTTCCAAATCATTTATATAGAGTGTAAAAAGTAGTGGCCCAAGTATTGACCCTTGTGGCACGCCTTTCAAAACAGGTAACGAGCGAGATATTTTATTATTTACACAAACAGATTGACTTCGGCCTGATAAGTACGATGAAATTAAACGTGTTGATAAAGTTGAGAAATTATACATTTTGAGCAGCTTTAAGCAGAGAACTTCATGGTCCACAGTGTCAAATGCCTTGGAATGGTCTAGAAGAACAAGGAATGAGATATTTCCATCATCAAGTTTGCTACGGATTTCTTCAGAAACATCAATAAGGGCAGTTATGCAGCTGTGACTGCGTCGAAATCCAGATTGTCTTTTTGTAAACAACCCTTTATCATTAACGTACTTAACAATTTGTTGATGGAGTAATCGTTCAAACACTTTAGATAAGTAAGGCAATATAGCAATTGGGCGATATTCATTGTTTGATTTTGGGGTGGGTATAATTTTAGCATATTTCCAGTTCTTGGGATAAACATTCTTCGTGATGATATTATTAAAAATATATGTGATATAAGGTATAATTAGCGGGATTATAATCTTAAAAAATTTCGGATGGATGTTGTCAAACCCAACAGCATTTGACTTTATAGCAAGGCAACTCGATATAACATCCGATTCAATTACGCAATTAAAGGAGAAACTATTACCAGGAATAGTAGGCCATTGTTCATAATAACTAATATTCGATGGAACATTAGGGAGAGTTGTAAACGACTCATTGATTTCATCTACGTCTATTGCAGCTGCATTCACAAATGGTGATTTACCAACACCAATTTCGCGTATAGTTTTCCAAGTGTTTTTTGATCCAATAGCTGATGAAAAACAACGAGAATAATATTCAGATTTTGCACTTTTTATCATCCTATTAACTTCTTTTCTAGTATTGCAGTACTCAGTTTGGAATTCTGTAGTTTTGAAAGTTTTCCAACATTTATAATTCAAATCTCTACGAGCGATCGCTGATTTGATTCCTGCATTGAACCATGGTTTTTTCCTAGCATTGTGTTTAACTGTTTTGACTGGAACAGATGCATTAAAAACATTGGACAAGTTGTATTCTACGAAATTCAGTTGATCTTCAACCAAAGGCATATAATATATAGAGTTCCAATCAATATTGGATAGCTCAAAGGACATCAGAACATTATTCATATTCTTAAAATCATAGAAAGTAGTTTCATCACATACATACTGCAACTGAAAATTAAAGGTTAGGAATATCAAATCATGTTTAGAGAAACAAGGTACTGATAACTGGTCATATAAAAGAACTTTTTTCATATCACTGACAAAGAATAAATCCAATAATGTACTAGAGGTGGAAGTGAAATGTGTTGGCACTGTACAATTTGTTGGGATTAAACCAATTGATTTCATATCATTGTTAAGATGGCTTTCAACTATCAAATTAGAGTTAAAATCTCCACATATTATTACATCATCATATTCCAAAGCTAGCGTTTTCATCTTTTCCAAAAAAAAACTGTATCGTCTCTTTTATTCGGCCTGTATACAGATCCAACGAGTAATTTCCGACCACCAGCTAATATCTCGATGAATATTTATTCAATTTTGTTACATGAATTATTAGCAGAAACATCAACTGGTTTTGAAATACAGCACAGTTTACAAGTAATAGATTTCCTGACATAAATAGCCACACCACCACCAGGAGTTTCTCTATCACAACGAAAAATTTTGTAATCTTTTAAATCAATTATACCATCAACAACAGACTCATTGAACCACGTCTCAGACACGCATACAACGTCTACACCAGAGCGTTCAAAAATGTAACGAAACTCATCAATCTTGGACCTTAAACTCTGAGCATTAATATGACACAATTTAATACCTGATTTTTGTTTACACAGTATTCGTATCATATCAGAAGTAACATCTTTGGAACTGAGAGCTACACTATCCATATGAGATGTCATGATTAAAAAAGATATTAATATAAGCAACGCAAGCAAAACAAAATTTATCAAATTTAAATTTAAATAAGAAAATTACATAACAATATAATGACTTATGTTCAAAAAAGGAATAATATTTGGGAAAAATAGTAAGAATATGTATTAAAAAACAGCTTAGACGTAAGTGAAGTGAAGTTATTGTTGACATATTTAAAAAGCTATTAGTAGTTGTTACGAGATTGGTTCGCATCAGGTTGGTGTGCATCAGGAAAAAAATTGAGCAGTTCATCCATACTATCAATACGCACAGGATCTTCATCCGTATTAAATTTTATGTAAATTAAACCGCGCATCGTAAAAACAGATTTTAATCGTTTGGCTTTTTTAAGGCCCACTGCAGACTGAAGAATTTTGAAGTTCGATGTGGTCAAATTTTCATTTATGTAAAATGGAAGATCACAGTTTTCTCCTATATGTCTTAACAACAAAGGCATTTTATTACGTTTTCGAAAATTTGCGGTGGATTTAAGAATAAAATTTTTATCATACGGAGAAAATAATTTGACCATTATGACAGCATTCGGTGAATTATCTTTATGTTTATTGTTATTATTTTGCGTTCTCAGATAATTTTTAAACATTAATTATATAAAACTAAAAAAGTTCTCATGTCCTAATTCTATTTTATAATTATTTGGGAGTCGTAGAAACAGTTGTAAGAGTGTTAAATTCAGCTGTGCCGAATCTTTGATACCCTCCACCTCTGTTTGAGTATTGATAATAAATGTAAACAATATATTTGAAAAAGTAAACAATTTGTTAAACTTAATACCAAAGTATTTCAGCAAATTCTTTGGGTTGATCCGCTTAATAGATGATTTTTGTTTATTTCAAGAGTTGGTCACATTAGTAATTCGCGCTTCAACGAGGAAAGATCATTTTCGTCTTTTATTAATTTCGTATAAAAGAAAACATGTTACGGTGTTTGCTTTTTGGTCATCGTGGTTGCTGATCGGCATGCATTTAGGTTATATACCTTTATGCATGCGTTTCCAGTTATATGATATAACCTCTCGTTTAATTTAAAGTTTTTGCAAATTAAATAGCTCGCCCTAACCTTCATTACGAAAAAGCTCTCTCAATTTTTTTTGTTAAAATATTGCCATGTTTGGAAAATAAATTTTTTTTACAATTAAAAGGGAGTTTTCTCTATTAAATTTTGTGGTACCACAAAATAACACAATACAATACAGAATCTAACCCAGTGATGCCAACTTTTGATTTTGAATTAAATTATGTTAATAAAATATGTTTTCATTTATTGACTCCAAATACTACTACCTGCGAATTATTATCGAGCTCCAATTTTTTGGATTTTACTCTGCCTACCATGAAGTCAAATTTTGAAATCGTAATGAAGGATGAGGGATGCCAAACGCAAAAATTTGTTATCTTTATTTTCTGACAAACTTCAAATTTTCATCCACAAAAATTGTGAAAAATAATGTAACATTCTCAGCAAATTGCGCTTTATTTATGTAACAATTTTTATGTTCGAAATTCTTAAATATCATTTGAGTTTTTCTAAACTTCATTGAATTTAAATTAATGTTTTCTTATCCTGAAATGCTATTAATATATCCTGAACGGCAATATTTTTTTTTAATGTAAACATTTTTAAATGGGTTTTTTGAATTTCAATTTGTGTTTAAAGAATAAAATTTATATTTATAAAATTCAATTGATGTCTTCTAAATTTCAGTTTTTAGAATTGATATTTTCTTAAATTTGAATGGAAAATTTAAAAGCTGCAATTTTGTATTTATGTGAAAAACAATGCTTTAGTAATTATGAACAATTTTTTAAAATTATATATAATCGCAATCAGATATTTTTTGGGTAAATCAGAATAACAATTTGATATAACTATGTAGAGCTGTTGACATTCATTTTAAAATAGAGATAACTATTGCAAAGCTAATTAGAACAAAAATTGTGGCGCCATCCACTGTGGCATAGTCACACTGCGCAAAATGAAGTGACATTCTGTTTGTTAATGCAAAAGAAATGTATTTTCCCTTAAACAAAATATTGCAGAATTTTATATAATTAAAATAATATACAATTTTTTTCTAACATGCGGTTATTATAGATATACATACATACATATATAGAATATATGTATATTATTTTATTATTTAATATATGTATGTATGTATATGTAAATATTACATATAAAAACAAGTAAGAAAATTAAAGTCGGTCTAGACCCACTATACGATACCCTATACCATGCGTTTAGAAACCCTATCTCTTAGGCCCAACTAACTGGATATAGAAAATAAGCATAAACCAAATTTTAGTGGCATTTTCATAAATTTTTTTGGCTGCAGATATGAAAAAGTTCATATCGGATGTTATATCTATATGGGGACTAGGTCCAAAAATGGACCGATCCTGGCCGTGGTTGGTAAAGTCTCTTGTATTTTGCAAAAATATATACAAACAAAATTTGAGAAGAATCAGTGCAATATTTTTGTTTTTTTATAGATTTAAGTGAAGATGGGAAGCAGCTCTATATGGGGCCTATGACTAAGAGTTGTCCCGTAGGGATCGTTTTTGGACTACTCATTAATGGATGTAATAAACACATACAAACCCAATTTGACTAAGATCTATACGACAATTTGGATCTTATGGCTATTTATGTCGATTTCATAAGGGTCATTTGTATGGGGGCTGGGTCTGAACACGGACCGATTCTCACCAATTTCAATAGCGTTTATTCCATGGCCGACGAAAGTTTATATACCAAATTTCGTCGAAATATATTCGTATTTGCGACCTGCAGTTTGATTACAAGGTTTACATGGACACACAGACGGACGGACGGACGGACATCGTTAAATCGACTCAGAAAGTGATTCTGATTCGATCGGTATAATAAGAGATGGGTCTAGGTCAAATATTTTTGTTAGTTACAAACAGCAGCACAAAGTCCTTACACCCAAACCACATAGTGTTATAGGGTATAAATACAACACCAAAATACTACAAAATCAACATCAACGCATTTTATATTACTCTATCAGCTAATAAATAATACTTTTTTTTTTTAATAATAAACAAAAACCATACGTTTTTTCATAATTCTTTTACAAATATGACCATAAGTTTGGCATATTAACTTCTTGTTGTGTTTACAAAATAGAATTACCGAGTTCATCATATATGCACATTTTTGGGGAAACGGTTAACATTTATTATCATTAGTATTATTTTAATAATATTTATGCTCTATAATTAACAAACTTCCGTTTTTATATGCGCATTTCAAGAAATAAATCATAATAATACATTTGACAAGTTAAAACCTTAATTGCAATTTTATAGTAATCCAGTAAATTTGCATTACGTTTTTAACAGAGTAACATTATTCATCATTAGTGGCAGCAAGCAATATTGATAGAACAAACTTAAGGCCTAGTTAACCACACGTAACAGTAACGTAACGTGTCAGCTATTTTTTAGTTACATGAAAAGCGTTGGAACGTTCCGGTTACGTTCAGCAATGTTCTAAATGCTTTTCATATATATTTATATTATATAACAAATATATTATTTAGAGTATTTTGATATTTGCGAAACTTGCAATGTTACATGGTGTCTCGACTAGCTATAATTCATGGCAATGAACAAGTCAGTGGCTATTGGAGACCGCTAATGTTGAAATGACAGAAATTCTGCATTAAACCCTGCAATTAATTTGAAGTTTCATTCGATTTTAACGTGCAACTTACATCAAATAAAAGACAAATTAATAATTTCATTAATATGTATCGCGGATATGAGTGTTTATGGAACAACAAAAGTGAAAACTATAAAAAACGGATTTAAAAAGAAAAGCGTGGGAGGAAATTGGACACAAATTTAAATGTTTACAGTTCAAAGACATTTTGGAAATGAAATGTATAGACATAATTTGCCCACTTCGTGTTTTGACGTTATTACATTTCTCTGACTTGAACATGAACATTGCCATGAATTACAGCTAATCGAGACACCGTGTTATAAAAATCCCAGAATACTGATATTTATTATATATATTATACATATTTTTTATTTAATATATGTATGTATATGTAAATATTACACAAAAAATACAACGTCAAAAGTTATTGTTGTGTTTTTCTTTAAATAAATTAATACTTATTTTTTTTTTAAATTTACATTGTTTTTTTTTATTAACAACTAGGTAGTTTAGCATTATTTGCTTTAGATGTTGATGAATTTGTAATCCCTTTATATTATTCTCTGCTTGTCGACAAAACTTTGGATCGATTTTTAACCCCTTTCCCTTGACCCAATTGATCTGAAACTTTGCAAGCAGGCTCGAGGCGATGGAAAAAATAATCTAACAAATTTTTTTAGTGATGCCAAAACAATGGAAACTTTTAAATTTTTCTACCAGAGTTGATAAAAAAAATTTACAAAGGGTTAGTTTTTAATTTACTATTACCACAACGACCACAAAAACAATAAATCCAGCTATGACAACAATACAACATTTAGAATAACAACAAGAGCAATATAGAAACATCATATTTTCAATTTTTTTTTTACTTTTTCAGAGATTTTCCTGGACCTTTTAATGATTTTTGAAACAGAAATATTGCCATGTCTTGGTGAATCATTCTCACTAAAAATAATCACCCTAGCTGTCCTATTTAGGGCGTGATCGTGACAAGATTGAAAATCATATTTTTTCAAGACGTTTTTTAGTTCTTCATTCAAATCTCGGGCCCTAATCAATCGATTTGGGCGATTTTAAACAGTAAACTTCTCAGAATGTTAGTGAATTATTTTTAATGCCAACGAGCACCCTAACTGCCCGATTGAAGTTGCCATCGTGATTTTCACACACGGACAGACGGACATCGCTATATCAACTCCGCTTGTTATAAGGTTCACAAATATATATATTTTTTGGGGTCCAGAATTTTTTTTCTAATTATTACAAACGGAATGACAAGCTTATAATATCTAAAATATCTTAAATATATCTAAATTGGTAGGTAATAAAGGCTAATTCTAGATTCTAAATGGATTTGTTAATAAATAATTTTAAAGAAGCCTAAAGGTATGCTAATCAATTTTAGCCAAGTCACAATTCAATACAGGGGTTTTGATATTTATAACAAACACACACACAGTATGTGTTTTATGTATGTGTTAGTAGCAAATTTAAATGATCATTACTCTGAAAAAGTGTTCCAGTCGGCGCAAATCGGAAAATCTGGTGAACAGCTAAAAATAAATACCTTTCAAATGAGGTCTGTTTGGTCATAATCGGTTATTTACTACCATTTTTATAACGGACACAAGGAATCGCCTTGTCTATTAGTCTTTAAAATTATTTTTACAGAAGTTTTTTCTTCCTATTGATGCTATGAAATGCCATGACTTCACATTTTTTTTTTTTTTTTTGCTGGAATATTTTATTACAAAATATTAGAAAATACTTTATTTCTTCGATAATTTTTAGTCCAAGAGTACAAATTTGAATAAGTTTTCAGGTTTTTAGCTATAATTATTTACCTAAATTATATTCCTTAAAAAAAATTTTATGAGAAATTTAAATTTTATTTTCCCCTGCACATCATTTTTGAATATGAAATGGGGTAAATAATTGTGCTTTCCGATAATAAACGATATGATATTCTGTAATAATTATATTAGAAAATCATTTTATTTGACTAAATTGTTTAAAATATTTTGTTTTTATCTAAAACTTTTAGTAAAACAATATATTGAGCTATATAGCTACTCGTAGGTTTGTTAATTTGAATTTACGAGTATTAAAACTATTTACATATGTAAGCTTACTTAAATTATCATGTTTAATGACCATTTTTGTTTTAAATAGTCTAATATATTCTATTTATTATTTTAATAAAGTATATTTAAAAAAGTATGAAAAAAGTTCTTTGTAATGTTCTAAATTTCAATCTATTGATTAATATTACATTTTTACTATTTATTTATGTTCCAAATTTCAATCAAAATTATCTAAAAAGGTTTTGTAAGTTCCTTTGTAGAACCTCTATCCAAGATTTAATTACTTTAAAAACATTATTTTTAAGATTATGCTTTACCTTCGTGTCATTGGGTAAATGAGAGTTGTATGTATGTGTATATTATAATTTTGAGTTAATCCAAAAAAAAAAAAATTTTACTTCAGGGTTTTTAAAATACTTAAGTTTTCCAGGGATTTTTTTTTTTTATTAAATAAAGGTTTTCCTTTCCTGGCTAAACTTAAATAAGTAAACTAAAAATTATTAAAAGTTTTAATATTACTTAATACAACTTAGATGATTATTAATAACGAAACTTAAATGTAAAAGAGAAATAATTTCCTATAAAATCAAGCAGTACTGTACTATATTTTCAATAGCTTAAAAACAATTAAATACATTTCTAATGATAACACTTTTATAGCTAAATAATATTTGCTCTTTCTTGTTAATAGCTTGCCTTGAACAGCATTTACGAATATGTGAAAACTGTTTATATAAATCTACTTAATCAATATTTATAAAAGCACATGTACTCTTTTCTTTTAAGTAGCTACTTGAATGATGGTATGTTTGCGTAATAAAAATGTGGAAATTTTAATAAAAAATAAACATCGATAAAAGTTTTGAGAAAACTAAATAAGCACCGAGCTATTTCGAATATATATTTTTATCGCCCAATTAATTTTCATTAATATTAATCGAAGAAAATTAAAAGCTTTATATTTTTCTAAAAATATAAGTATTACATTCAACTTAATAATTTTTGTTTCTTAGATATTTAAATATAATTTTCTTAAGTACTTAAATTAAACTTTGTTCAACTGAATAGAATTTTTGCATATTTTCTCAAAATTAAATTAGAGGTCATTTAAGCAATTTTTCTAGCTGATTTATAAAAAATAATTATGAATCCTCTAGGTCGCTTAAATGTTGTCATCAACCTTTAATCATAAAACGAAACATAACTAATTAGATAAAAAAAAACTAAATAATTTTCAAATAAAGTTTTTTTATTAATTTTTTTTTTGGGCAATAAGCCAGATCAAACATTAAAACAAATATTTTTTGTAAAGTAATATAAAAAAGTATAATGTGGGAACTTTTTTAATTGTTAGCTAAACAATATTTCAGATTTTTTGTGTAATATTATAAATAAAACATGTTTTATTATAATTTTTCGTATGGTTAAAACTAATTAGAATCATATTAAAAAAATTTAAGTCTCTGTATAATTTTGTTATCAAAACTGATGTTAATGAATGAAAAGTTTGTTTTTATTTTAATATTTCCAATATCTATTGGAATGTGAGGAAGTCAACTAATAACTAGTGTATACAACCGACTTGTTTAACTGTTTGAATAGCTTATCTAACAATATTTCGTTATACAGATTTAATGTGAATTTATAACGATGAAATGAGTTAAATCGAATTTCATTCATAATTACGGTTTTTTTTCTGGCATTAATTGATGGAAATTTCGTAAATATATAAATAATTAATTTTAAATATTGATATGAAAGCTAGATAATTTACCTTAGTTTCTGTATGGTGTTTTGGGATTTCAAAAATATTTCTGTATAATTTTTCAATAAACTCATTGGTTTCCATTAAAGTTAACCTCTGAAAACTGAGATAAATAGTATTATTTATTTTGTAATATTCTTTTGAAAACGTTAGTTGTTTGGCCAAACACAAAACTATTGGTTTTTGATAAAAAGCCAGATAATTCTTAAAAATTTAAAGCACCTTTTAAACATTTTAAGAAGGCAATTTTCTGAGTTATTAAAGCAAAAAGCATTGTAATCTAAGTGTTTGTTAACCCAATAACCGTGGCAGTGAAAGATCATTAAACCAACTTGGTCATCCATAGTTTTTAGTATTTTCAAAAAATATACACAACTCGATAAGCCAATCACCTGGGCCACAGAAAAAATTATTTTGCAATTTCGCTGTTAGAAGATCTTAAAGTTACGTAAATATTAAAAAACTAGAACAAAAGGTGATGGCCTCAGAAAAAAAAAATAAATAATTGCAGCAATTAATAATTTGTATGTTAATATTCCTCAACATCCGGCAAATGAATTTGGGGTCAGTTATTAATGGGTTTACTTAGATAATTATTTAAAGAATATGGTTAAAAATCACGTTAATTAACATCAAAAAAACACATTTATGGTAAAACTAAATAGAAATTAGCATTAGTAAATAACTAAAAGTTTTTGTTGGATGTTTTTATCATAAAAAATATATGAACTTGCACTATTTTGTTTTTAAATTTAAGTTAATCTGAGGTAGTTCCAGTAATTGTTAGTTCTACAAAATTAAACTTTATTTAATCCAATGGAAAGAAAGATATATTTAAAATTGAAAAAAAAAATTAAATCAGTGTCTTAATAATTTGGTTTTAGCTGAACTAAATTCTCTAAGACACCTAAGTTCCCCATGTATATTTAAATATTAATCAGCTCGTTTTAGTACTTAAATTCCAGCACATATATTATTACTAGCAGATTCCAGCGTTCGAAATTCGAGCGCAATTTCTAGCAGCGGTCACAAGAAGTCGCCTAGCCCATTAATATTATAGATTTTTTTTCTTAACTATATTTTCAATATTTTCGTATAAAAATTAGATTGGTCAGAGTATTTTTGTTTTCAAAATTTATTTGCCATCTATTTAGAAATTGTTTATTCTTACTAATTTTTATGTGCATGGCTAAATTGAAACGTGTTCTTATGACCACTAATATTAAAAATGTTTTCCTTAAGAAATGAGGAGCACTGTATACCTGAAGTTTATCTGAAAAAGATTATGTGGTTTTTAATTTTACCGCATGCTAATAAAATTTATATAATTATTTGAAAATTTTGAAAATTTTAATAATAATATTATTTTTTATACCCTCCACACGTCAGTGGCAGAGGGTATATATAGGTTTGTCATTCAGTTTGTACGCATCGAAAAACTAATTTCCGACCCCATAAAGTATATATATTCTTGATCCTTATCACAGCTCGAGACGATATAGCGATGCCCGTCTGTCCGTCTGTCTGTTGAAATCACGCTCTTTCACAAAAAAAGCCATCTAACTGGATAAGGTTACAACAATAGCATTTGCAATAATTCCCAGCAGGTTGGTATTGGCTAAATCGGGCAACATTGCTATTAGATACGAGCAAAAATATGTAGATACCCCTAAAAAAACATAAAACCCAGTGTGTTTGTTGTAACAGTTTAGTGGTTGAACATAATAATTGTACAACAACATAAATAATGCCACAAAAAAATTATGCATATATATGTTAGTAGTATTGCCACATATTTTTTTTATCGTTATCACGTTATAATAAAAAAAATCGGCAACATGAAAGAAAAAATGAAAAATGGAAAATGAAAAATGGAAAAAGAAAATGGAAAATGGAGAATGCAAAATGAAAAATGAAAAATGCAAATAGAAAACGAAAAGTGGAGAATGGAAAATGGAAAATGAAAAATGGAAGATGGAAAATGAAAATTGAAAAATTAAAAATGGAAAACGTAAAATGGAAAATGAAAAATGGAGAATGAAAATTGAAAAACGAAACATGGGAAATGAAAAATGGAAAATGAAAAATGGAAAATGGGAAATGGGAAATGGAAAATGAAAACTGAAAACTGGAAAATGAAAAATGGAAATTGAAAATTGAAACATGAAAAATGAAAAATGGAACATGGAAAACGCAAAATGGAAAATAAAAAATGGAAAAATGAAAATGAAAAATTGGAAATGGAAAATGAAAATTGAAAAATGCAAAATGGAAAATGAAAATTGAAAAATGGATAATGAAAATTGATAAATTAAAAATGGAAAATGGAAAATGAAAAATGGAATATAAAAATTGTAAAATGGAAAATGAAAAATGAGAAATGGAAAATGAAAATTTAAAAATGGAAAATGGAAAATGAGGTTTGAAAATGGAAAATGGAAAATTGAAAAATAAAGAATTGAAAATGAAAATGCAAAATGAAAAATAGAAAATGAAAATTGAAAAATGAAAATTGAAAACGGAAAATGAAAATTGAAAAATGAAAAACGGAAAATGGAAAATGGAAAATTAAAAATGGAAAAAGAAAAAACAAAAATAAAAAATGAAAAATGGAAAACTGAAAAATAAAAAATGGAAAATGCAAAATGAAAATTGAAAAATGAAAAATGGAAAATCAAAATTGAAAAATGAAATATGGAAAATGAAAATTTAAAAATGAAAAACGAAAATGAAAATTGAAAATTTAGAAACGAAAAATGGAAAATGAAAATCGAAAAATGAAAAATGGCAAATGGAAAATGAAGATTGAAAAATGAAAAATTAAAAATGGAAAATGAAAATTGAAAAATTAAAAATGGAAAATGAAAAATGAAAAATGAAAAATGGAAAATGAAAATTGAAAAATTAAAAATGGAAAGTGGAAAATGAATAATAAAAATTGAAAAATGAAAAACTAAAAAAGGAAAATGGAAATGAGATATGAAAATTGGAAAATGAACTTTGAAAAATGAAAAATGAAAAATTAAAAATGAAAATTGAAAACTGAAAAATTAATAATTAAAAATTAAAAATTAAAAATTGAAAATTAAAAATTAAAAATTGAAAATTAAAAATAAAAATTAAAAATTTAAAATTAAAAATTAAAAATTATAAATTAAAAATTAAAAATTAAAAATTAAAAATAAAAATTAAAAATTAAAAATTAAAAATTAAAAATTAAAAATTAAAAATTAAAAATTAAAAATTAAAAATTAAAAATTAAAAATTAAAAATTAAAAATTAAAAATTAAAAATTAAAAATTAAAAATTAAAAATTAAAAATTAAAAATTAAAAATTAAAAACTAAAAATTAAAAATTAAAATCAAAAATTAAAAATTAAAAATTAAAAAATAAAAATTAAAAATTAAAAATTAAAAATTAAAAAACTAAAAATTAAAAATTAAAAATTAAAAATTAAAAATTAAAAATTAAAATTAAAATTAAAATTAAAAATTAAAAATTAAAAATTAAAAATTAAAAATTAAAAATTAAAAATTAAAAATTAAAAATTAAAAATTAAAAATTAAAAATTAAAAATTAAAAAATTAAAAATTAAAAATTAAAAATTAAAATTAAAAATTAAAAATTAAAAATTAAAAATTAAAAATTAAAAATTAAAAATTAAAAATTAAAAATTAAAAATTAAAAATTAAAAATTAAAAATTAAAAATTAAAAATTAAAAATTAAAAATTAAAAATTAAAAATTAAAAATTAAAAATTAAAAATTAAAAATTAAAAATTAAAAATTAAAAATTAAAATTAAAAATTAAAAATTAAAAATTAAAATTAAAAATTAAAAATTAAAAATTAAAAATTAAAAATTAAAAATTAAAAATAAAATTAAAATTAAAAATAAAAATTAAAATTAAAAATAAAAATTAAAAATTAAAAATTAAAAAATTAAAAATTAAAAATTAAAAATTAAAAATTAAAAATTAAAAATAAAAATTAAATTAAAAATTAAAATTAAAAATTAAAAATTAAAAATTAAAAATTAAAAATTAAAAATTAAAAATTAAAAATTAAAAATTAAAAATTAAAAATTAAAAATTAAAAATTAAAAATGAAAAATGAAAAATTAAAACATAAAAATTAAAAATTAAAAAATAAAAATTAAAAATTAAAAATTAAAAATTAAAAATTAAAAATTAAAAATTAAAAATTAAAAATTAAAAATTAAAAATTAAAAATTAAAAATTAAAATTAAAAATTTAAAATTAAAAAATTAAAAATTAAAAATTAAAAATTAAAAATTAAAAATTAAATATTAAATATTAAAAATTAAAAATTAAAATTAAAAATTAAAAATTAAAAATTAAAAATTAAAAATTAAAAATTAAAAATTAAAAATTAAAAATTAAAAATTAAAAATTAAAAATTAAAATTAAAAATTAAATATTAAAATTAAAAATTAAAAATAAAAATTAAAAAAGTAAAAATTAAAAATTAAAAATAAAAAATTAAAATTGAAAATTAAAAATTAAAAATTAAAAATTAAAAATTAAAAATTAAAAATTAAAAATTAAAAATTAATATTAAAAATATAATAAAATTAAAAATTAAAAATTAAAAATTAAAAATAAAAATTAAAAACTAAAAATTAAAAAGTAGAAATTAAAAATTAAAAATTAAAAACCAAAAATTAAAAATTAAAAATTAAAATTAAAAATTAAAAATTAAAAATTGAAAAATTAAAAATTAAAAATTAAAAATTAAAAATTAAAAATTAAAAACTAAAAATTAAAAATTAAAAATTAAAAATTAAAAATTAAAAATTAAAAATTAAAAATTAAAAATTAAAAATTAAAAATTAAAAATTAAAAATTAAAAATTAAAAATTAAAAATTAAAAATTACACAAAAATTAAACATTAAAATTAAAAATTAAAAATTAAAAATTAAAAAATTAAAAATTAAAAATTAAAAAATAAAAAATTAAAATTAAAATTAAAATTAAAAATTAAAAATTAAAAATTAAAAATTAAAAATTAAAAATTAAAATTAAAAATTAAAATTTAAAATTAAAAATTAAAAATTAAAAATTAAAAATTAAAAATTAAAATTAAAAATTAAAAATTAAAAATTAAAAATTAAAATTAAAAATTAAAAATTAAAAATTAAAAATTAAAAATTAAAAATTAAAAATTAAAAATTAAAAATTAAAAATTAAAAATTAAAAATTAAAAATTAAAAATTAAAATTAAAATTAAAATTTAAAATTAAAAATTAAAATTAAAAATTAAAAAATTAAAAATTAAAAATTAAAAATTAAAAATTAAAAATTAAAAATTAAAAATTAAAAATTAAAAATTAAAATTAATAATTAAAAATTAAAATTAAAAATTAAAAATTAAAAATTAAAAATTAAAAATTAAAAATTAAAAATTAAAAATTAAAAATTAAAAATTAAAAATTAAAAATTAAAAATTAAAAATTAAAAATTAAAAATTAAAATTAAAAATTAAAAATTAAAAATTAAAAATTAAAAATTAAAAATTAAAAATTAAAAATTAAAA